>JAYDZE010562972.1:0-30846 GCA_034509125.1 Monilaria moniliformis | reverse complement strand
GGATTGATGACTTCAGATGTATTCTTCTGTTAGCGAATTTCTGTGAGTTAGTATTGCTTTGTGATACTCCCATTCCAACAACAATGGCTCTACCAGTAGTATCAGACTATCAGTAACAATCTTAAGGATCATTCATCTCCATTTGTCTTCTGGTGCATGATAGGGACATTGTCAGGGTGGAACACTAACTGAAACTTTAAACCTGACAACCTTATTGAAATTCTAGTATGGTGTCTATATATCTAATATTGGCTCTATGCTTGTTATATGGCCATCAGAGCTCAATTTATAGGTTATTGGTGTCAATCATTCTTCTTCTATTTCATGGGAATTCTGAAGTAAGTAAAACTAACTACCTAGCCTACTCTAGGAGGCAAATTTTATTACATTGGTGCAATATAAGTTTATGCTTTGTATGATGTGTAGACCCACTATTGCTGATGAAGTGAAAGTGCTACCTGTTTACTGGGATGGGGATGATATTTCCATAAAACTAACATCAAAATCCATTGTGTTTCCTTCATCTGTTACCTTGACAATTGGATAACTCAAGCCATAAACTCTGCTCCACTTGGTGATATCATTCTATGGCCTACTCAATATGTACGGGTCAAATTATTTGAACTTTTGTTAATGGTCAGTCGTCAGCCTCTGATATTTTCTGCCTTTTGATCATAGAATAATGTATGTTTCCATTAAACACACTTGTAGCTGGAAGCTGGTCTATTCGTGCTTAAGAGTGTTAATTCTCTTTTTTGTGGCTGCATTTGTGGTCTTTGTTTTGCAGGTTCTTGGTAAAGATCCGTCACTCAGAAGTTTGATTTTTTCAAGGTACAGAATGCTTTGTGATTCTGCTTCATCTGAAATTGTTTCTGATATTACCTCTGTTCTAGAAGGAGTTTTTGAATCTTTTGTACAGCAAGTAAAAGCAGAAGACAGTCAAGTAGATAATGTTGAGGGTGGCTACTATTCATCTAAATTTGTGAATCAGTGCTCGGTTGCTAGAACATCTAATCAACACGGGTCTCCTGTAGTTTCAGGGAGAGATTATCCTGATAAACATTCAGGCAGCCATTTGAAAAGGAGAAGCATAACAGTCAATGCTGGAAGCGATTCTATCCCTGGAGAATCGAAGTCCATGGATTATAATTATGGGGACCCTGGTGATATGGCCAGTGGTAGAATGTTCATGCAAAGGGAAATGTTGAACAGACAAGCTTTCTCACCTAGAGCTAGAACACCAAGGGATTTAAGAAGTAATTCATTTAGTAATCAAAGCCATTCTGCTCAGATAGAGAGGAATCCAATTTCAAACATGGACCTTCCTGCACCTACCTTAAGATCCTTCAGCGGAGCTGCAAATTCTCCATTTGAGTCTCCCAAGCAAAATGTGCCTCCACCCCGTTCTTCAGGAAACCATGCAATATGGTACTCTGATGGAGACCCAGCTGCTATGGATATATTTCCAGCTTCAAAACAACTCTGGCTGGGATCAATAGGTCATGACGTGTCTGAAATGCATATAAGATTTCAGTTTGAGAAGTTTGGTGTTATAGATCAATTGCGATTTTTTCCGTTTAAAGGCTTTGCGACTATCGAGTACAGGAATATGATGGATGCTTTAAAGGCTAGAGAAGTTATGCGGGGACGTTCTCCTTGGGGTGCCAGCCTTCGGATAAAGTTTCTGGATGCAGGGTTAGGAATGAGGGGGTCTATAAATGGCAATGCTGTTGGTTCAAGCTGCCATGTTTATGTTGGAAGTGTTCCAAGCATATGGGCCAAGGATGAGATGGTACATGAAGTTAAAAAACTACTCCACAAGGGCCCTCGCATGGTTATTGATCTTAGCAGTGAAGGTGCATTGCTGATGGAATTCGATTCACCGGAAGAAGCCACCATCTCAATAGCTCATTTGCGGAGGCACCGCAATGAAAATAGTAATTACTATCTGCATCCCTCCAACACAGGTCCACCCAATGTAATGATGCATGCTGAAGCAGCAAAACCTGGTCCTCCTTCTCATAACGCTGACATGAGAAATGCTTTCCCTTCTAACAGCATGATTAGATCACCTCATGCTCAAGCTATGCTCGAGAAACCTCCTGAGAGTTACCTGACAAGGACCTCAGCTTTGCCTTCTTTCCTTCTACAGTTACGTGCTAAATATAATATCAGTAACTCTCAAGGGCCTTTCGAGAATCATGCAACAGCTGCACTGACGCAAGAACAAGAACGAATGCCGACAAACATGCTTTGGATTAATTTTCCAAATAAAAACTCTGCATGCATCACTCAGGATGAGCTTTTGGCTGTTTGCAACCTTGCGATTAACAACAATGGATCTGTTCATGTGAGTAGAACAAGTATGTCCTCAGGTTCTAATTGGCTGGTCGAGTGCAGTAGCACAGATGCAGCAAATACTTTATTCAAGAACTTACGAGAGTGCCCTGGGATTTTTTTCCAGATAGATTTCAGGTTTGACACTGTACCAAGCGTCTGCTCTGCTCATATATGCTTCAGTAATTTAATTGATTTCCAGCATTTTTCATGTCGGATGTATGAATTTCAGTGTCGGAATATATTAAAGTGCTTGCACCATGTCCATGATTGCCATCTGTAAACTTATAATTGCTATCCTGGCTGACTTGTGCACATATGTTTGTATCAGTAATCCTGCGATGCACCATGGCCCTGCTCCTTTGGTGAGACCTGACATCAGTTCTCTGGAGCTTACATCACCAAGAATGAGTCAGGAAAATTGTGGCCCTCCGATGCAACCTGCTTATGCATTTCAGTCGACATGGACGACTGGAGGAATGATGGAAGTTGGAAGAACTGGTGCACCTGAACAATCATGGATGTATGGAAAACCAGAAAGTGGAATGCATTCTGGAGGAAGTATAGCCTCTGAACAAAATTCTGGGCCATCTATTCTACCACCACAGCCTGCTCAAACATCTTCATTCAATAGACCTGTGTATCCACCTCCTAATAGTTTATGGGATGCTCGTGGGTTGGGCCACCATCTGCATCAAAACCCAATCCATTCTGCTGCAATGCCTGCTAATGCTCATGCTAATATGCAGGGCCCACCTTTTTTACCTGCTTCTGTGACCCCATTGGCACAGATCCGGGGAAGTTCTGCAGCACCATTTGATCAGATGTTCTCAGTGCCTGTTGTTCCTCCACCATTATCATCTTTACCACCACTTCCACCTCCACCTAATATGCCTCCTACATTACCTCCTCAGTCTGATTTTCGTCCCCCATTGCCTCCTCACCCTGAGTTACAGCCTCCACTGCCTCCAACACCTCCGCCTCTGGCTCCGCCTCCGCCTCCACCTCGTTCCCAGCCCCCTGCATTTCCTCCTCCACCTCCTCCTAATTCTCCACCCCCACCATCTTTAGCTGCCGATGCAGACAGTTTTAGGTTGTCCTCACTTAATCCTTGGCAGGGGATGTTGAGTAAAAGTGGTGTTTACTACTGTACAATACACGCACAAAGAGCAGATTCTGATATATGTAGCTATTCAAATTCCATTATGGAGCCTGCGGAGTAAGGATTTGAGTTTTGTCTTTAATTCACGCTGAAAAAGACAACATTTATTGTTTTTAATTGTTTTCTAATGAATGTGCAGATGGCCTGCGAAGTTAGATATGACAAAGCGCACTGACTTGCGGCATGTAATATCAACATTTTCTAGTACTCCCCGTCACAGAGTGAGTTACTGGACATTTTTCCTTCATGTGCATGTGCTGTCTGTGTGGCTAAACATTTTAGCTGAAGTATCAGTCTTGCTGTATACTGACCACCCAAATAGAGCATGAAAGTAAAGAAACTTGTTTGTCCTTTTTCTTTCTGTTTGAAGTTGAAGTATATAGTTCATAGATTATTCTTTGCTTTAGTATTTGAGATTGTATTGCAATTATCTTGTAAGCTGTAACTTGTTCTAGTTTAAATCTTAGATATAGAATGAAAACCCACCAAATAATCCACCTTGAACTCACACAGTACTAGTTAAATAAGAGGTTTGTTAAATTCTGTTGAAAAGTTCTCAGAGGATTGACCTCATGCAATGCTTAGGCTCTCTAATCTTCTTGATTAATCAGAGACATGCTCATGAGTTGATTGCAATGTGTGCATTTACTGGAATTAGTGAATGATCTAACAAAATTTGTTTCTTAATTGCTACAGAAAGAAATCTGTTGGCTGCTTCCTTCATCTCATGGTGATCACAAGGGTGTAAGTTGGATCTTCTAATTTTTTCCATTTGTCCCCCATTCTCAAAATTTTGCTTCGTCATACATAAACAAATGCATGCTTTCTGCACGTTTACTTATTTAGTTCAATATCTGAATAACAAGACCTAAGTGTGTCTATTCAAGTAATTGCTGGGTCTGGAAACCACTCATGTAATGAAAGTTTGTAATTCTATTGTGCAGCTTCATGATTTCATTTCATACTTGAAGCAGAGAGAGTGTGCAGGAGTAATCAAATTACCAGCATCAAAGACTATGTGGGCAAGACTGCTATTCATTCTTCCATACTCGCCTGAAACATGTTCGTTTCTTTCCATACCCCCGAATCCCTCACTTTGCTTGATTGGTTTGATTCTTCCTAAAGATACAAATTCTGAACTATCATGATGCTTTGCAACAAGGAAACTAGAGTACATTATTCGGGATAGTGAAGATGTGAATGTAATTGTTTTTCCTTCAATGACTATGAAAGATTAGTTTAGGTATGTTAGATTGATCGTATTTGTTTTGGGTTCTAGATTTTGATAGAACCTTATAAGGCAGAATTTGTACCATGGTTGATGGGAGTTGTACAATCTAGTGTGTTATATAAATTGATGAAAAGCCTGGAATAACTCATCTGGGGTTTGCTAATGACTAATATATTTTACAAACTTATATTAGCACAATATCAGCATTTTCCCTTTATGATTGTATGTACACCATTATTTTTTTTTTCTTCTGAATTTTGCGTTTTTGATAATAGTGCTATATATCCTCCAAAAATATGCAGAAAGCTTTATTCTGTTTTTGCTTGCAATTTTGTTTTCTTTTTTATTTTCCTTTTTCCTTCTTTTTCCATAATGGGACCAATATGTTTTGTGAGACCAAATGTGATTCTATTCCGGATATAAATTATAATTCTGATGAAGGCCTATAACAAACAATTTGCACATTCGCCTACAAATAATCCGCATCTCTTGATCAATAGAATACAATAAAATAGAATGAAAAAAGAGAAGACGAGAAAAGAGTTGTCATCTATAGTGGCTCTTCATTTTCCTTTGGAATCACTTCATCTTTTTATTTCTCTTTATTATCTTTTTCAAGCACTTTCTACAGTAGAA
Source organism: Monilaria moniliformis (assembly GCA_034509125.1). Lineage (NCBI taxonomy): Eukaryota > Viridiplantae > Streptophyta > Magnoliopsida > Caryophyllales > Aizoaceae > Monilaria > Monilaria moniliformis. The sequence continues at coordinate 25,480 of JAYDZE010562972.1, read as the reverse complement.
ATTTATCCTTGAAGATATGGTGTGTGCTTTTCATAGTATTTCTCCTCACAATCGCATGTAATTACCCAAAATCATCAAGCTAATTGCTGCGGAGTTTCGGCATCGTTCATTTCATTTTTATTCAAAATGCAATCAATTTAGATTGCTTCATTATCATGTCTAGTTGAAGTCATTCCTAACACCTCAGAAGATGCAAATCCTCTTTCATTGCATTACCGGGTACGTATAGCTTACATAAATACTACTTCTACCTACTTTCTTTTAGGCAGTGCGATGGCTACACAGTGATAAGCTCTGGCCCTAAATATCGTTTCAAGCATCAACAAGACCAACCGCATAGTAGCCACCATGCTTGTCCTGCACATGAACAAAATAATCAAGAAAACTGCACATATACTGTGAATTGTAGGCTCCAAGAAGTTTCTATGGGAATAAGTGCAGATGATCATGTAAGGTCAGGTAGAATTTGTGTTTGTGTGTGTTTCTAGCACCGAACAAGGAAGCAATCTGAAAGCAGTAAAATGAAAGCTACTATATCCATTTATTGTTGATGTTGATTTTCCTTCATTTTTCTGATTTTCCTTTTGAAGAGGCAAAAGAACAAAGGAAAAATGGCAATGAAGAAGCCGGAAATGCAGTTGAAGTAAACGAACCTTGGATATCGTTCGCTGCTTGTTTAGGAACTGTGTCCTAGCCTTGTTGAGAGCCGAGTTAGGTGACTTGTACATCCTCTGTCAAACAAATTAAGACAAAAAATAAATGCAACTGAAATATACAGTAGCCCTTGAAATATGAGACAGAAAAAACAACCAAATAGCATATGCTGTCAATATATTGTAGCCACAAAGTCGAAGACACGTGTGGTTAGTAGCAAAAAACAATTGATTGTTACAAGAACAGTGTCAATGGTAAAAGCCGACAGGGCTGAATAGACTATTGATGATCAATAAGCAGACATATCTGAGTGCTATGGTCTAACACACCTTTTCAACTGCAGACATGCGGTGAGCAAGCTTTATATCTGGAGTGAAATCAAATACATCATGAAGAAATGGATTCTCCTGTCAAAACAAGATGGATGGAAACGATGACAGCCGATAACATAAACGCATAAAACATGGCAACCACTAGTTAGAAGTTAGAAAACTTACATGCATGTGCTTCACAAATCCACCAGCAAGAAAATGCTTGAGGAAATTCAGCTATTGAAGAACTCGAAGATATCAGAAACGTTAAGATATGTTTTACAAGTAAAACTGCAAGAAAAAAGATAGACCTGTATCATTTGAGACCATGAACTTGTATATAATAACTCTCGGCCAATCTTTGTCGAGGTTTCTGGGGTGTGACCATTCTGATATTCCAAACCAATGAAGTTCAGCATTTCAGCAAAAGAATTAAGTAGAGTATTAGACAACGGCTTTCACATACCTCGAGAAAATCCAAAATATCACGAAATGTGTTCCTCTGGTTAATCAGATCTTTCTTGGCGGAACCTCTACCACCTGCCTCAGCAGAGAGGTCTCTCATTTGGTTAATGACTTTAGTCTTAAATCCATTTATGTACATTGTTTTCCGAGAACCGTTCCCTTCAAAACAAGTATGACCAGAGACTTTCGACTCCCCACAGAACTTCTCCAGGCTCCCTATCTCGAAGATTAATGCAAGTGCTTCACCAGCAGCAATGCGAACTGACCTGTCGTTCTTGTCCAGTAGAGTGGAAAGGAAGGACACTGAACTGAGATATTTCCAGAAAACATCAGCACTCTTCACAAAGAACATGTAGTAATATCTTAAAAAGAAATAAATTATGGTTAATCAATACTAACTCTTGCCAACTTCTAGGGTTGAGTGCCTTTTCATCCACTGTGGTAAGAAGAAACGACCACGTGGTGACCACCATACTTATCACAGCTGCTGGAGGTTTAGCAGTAGAATGCTGTAATACAAAGATACATGTATAGGAATTGACCATCAAAAAATAAAAAAGAACTAAATACCCAGCCTCTATGAAACACCATCATCTTTGTACATAAACAGGTTTTGCAAATGTAAATCATAAATACCCAGTTGAGAAAAGAAGATGCCTACATTTGAACCCAATTTCGGATGAGCTACTTGCCACATTATTTGCATTGACTTCTCTGCATGCTCTGCCTCTTCTCCACCAACAAAGGTAATAACAGCCAAACATGCAAGCAACTGTATTTCCAGGAAAAGACAAACAAGAAAATAAGGAAAGGCCTGAAATCAGGGGGATAAAATGAAAGCAAAAAAATGATGCCAAGTGCAACCAGCTTTATTTCACGCACAGATAATATTTTAGATGTTTCAAATGTTGCTTTAAGAGCTTCTGATATTGGAGAGACCGATTCTTCCAAGATTTCTTGTGCTTTCTCCCCAGAACCAACAGTCAGTGCTAGAAGCCCTATAAAGAACAAATGGCTGTCAGGCTATACTGAACATTGAAATAAAGGCTGATCATTTGAGCGCCTGAGCAAAACCTATCACGTGACATGCCAAGGCAACCTCCTTCGGGGAACCCTTTTTTATTGAATTTAAGCACTGATGCAACAATGTAGCAAACCTAGATAGAGAAAACAATAGCATTATGAACCTAAGAAGAACAGTCAGAAACATAAACAACGCAAAAAAGCATCAATTGTGCCAAAGTAAAAAGAAAATGAAAGATGGTTTATAAACTCAATAATTTTAACTTTTATATTGAAGCTGGATATAAGGGTTCACGGTTACGGTCCAATAAGAGGCAACTTTCCCCTTTTCTTCCAACGCGCACACACACACACATCAAAAGTAGTAGGGATTAGGGAAGAAACATGAAGAACAAAATAATGGATTAAAAGACTCAACTTGGTTATCAAATTACTCATGTAGTGCTTTGGTCAATAAATGAAGCTTCCCTGGGGTGACAGTATAGTTATTCTAAAAGTAGCGAACATGTTATGTAAGACAAGAAACTAGTAGATAACATATATGCCAAAAGGAAGCATTCATTTTCATTTAAAATAGATCCATAACTGACGACTACATCCTAAAATCACTAATATTGTCCTACAAGAAATCAAAGCATTCGTGTTTAGAGTAAAATCGACAAAACAGAGAGAATGCATACTTCTCTTCAGTGAACTCATGCTGTATGCTATTGTTGAAGACTTCAATAGTTGATGCCAAAGCATTTTCTCTAGTAGAACCCCTGCAGGAAAAAGAACAAAAAAAAAAAGCAATTGCATTAACAATATCTTTTGTGTTTCCGTTAAAGAACCTCTAAGGTTGTTTACGATGAGCAATTGATCTGAATTATTGTGCATATCTACTGGTATATCACATTATAAGTTACCTCTTCTCATACAAAGCATCCAAGTATCGATCAAGCAAAGACTCTCTATCAACCAGCACTTCCTCCACACCAGAGAACATTACATTGTTGAAGCGCTTAGTAGGTGATGGCAAGCTCAAGCTAGCTAGATCATCGGAATCCAGCATTGCAGAATTCTTTTTTTGAGAATTTCCTAATGTGTTCGTGCACAATGACTAACATAAACAGCTAGTAAACTTAATTCGGAAACAGAAAAAGCAGAAATTTCACAAAAATACAGAAGATACCTTGATGCGAAGAAATCAGTCCTTGAACCGTGAAAACTAAAAACTTACACTAACTAGATATCAAGAAAAAAAATGTAATTTGATAGCCATGTTGACACATTCAGCAATCAGCAATCAGCATTCAACCTTAATGACATTCAATATTTTCAGCATAAAACTTAAAGCCCCATAATCATGATGTATAAAGTTTGAAGGCCGCTTGTAGATGATAGTATACCATATATATATTACTTAGTTATATGGTAGCATGGAAATAACAATACATATGCATTTGAGGAAATTGAATAAACATGTACTGTGTATGTTCAATAAAAGTACAGAATCTACAATCTTAACAAATAATCTCCCTAAGTTCAGTTGAAGCAACGTACGTAAACGCAGTAACAGCAAAAAATGTCAAAACATCCAAAAAATAAAATTACAATGATTTCAAATTCCAAATGCATAAAAAAACCAATCTATCAAGATTTGGTTATGTCCAGAACAATATACAAGCTTAAACAACCTATGCATATAATAAACTAACCCTAAATTCCAACTTCAATTACGCCAAACGCATACTATCGAAAGCCAAACTATTGAACAAAGCTCACAACCGTTATCCATTCCGCAACAAGTTTCCAATTAAAAAACATAATTATCACGTAATATAAAGATTCAATTTTCTCTTGGTAAAAGGGGCATAATTACAAAAACTAAATCACAGAGTATGAAGCACTTACTTCTACCCATTGATCCAACTTCAATTACTCCGATCGATTTCAGAAGGAATAAAATTGAATAAAATATTGATCGATTGGAGAATTATGAATAAAATCTATGGGAGATGGAGAATCTGCAATATGAATTATGGATGCCTCCTTGGTGTAATGGATAAACAATGTCTCCATTAATATATTTGAAAATTTTCAGATGAACGATGAGATTCTTGCGGTGAGAAATCTGAGGTGATAATAAGAATACAAGATGGGAAATTAAAATTATTTTGCTAATGGATTATGAGGTCTGTTTGGCATTGAGGCTTAGGTGGAAGCACTTTTTCTAAAATTAATAGTATATTTTAATACCATTAGAAATGAAATTCAATCATTTGAGATTCATACATACACTATAACTCATATACAATCTTTAGACCTACAACTTGTTTATTTATGCCACAATTTCTATGAATCATATATACTATTATATACACAAACATTCACATGTATATCACTCGAGATTTTCTATTCTTTTTTTTTTGGTTTTTCTCTAGTTTTATTATTTATTTATTTATTTATTTTTCTGTAATTTCAGTTCCTTGAACTTTAATTTTATTTTATACTTATTGATTAGGGCCAATTATATCTACTTAGGATATATTATTATTTCTAGCATTTAATTTCAATTATTTTAGTCAATATTGATTATTAGGGTTGATTATTTCATAATTAGTTGTATTACTTTTTTAAACTTAATCTTTTGCAATAATATTAGGGTTCATTAAAACACAAAAAGAAAATCCTCATAGAGAAATTTATGTCGTCGGAGACAATAAGTAAGGATGATATGTAATACTAGCTATTTTTTATGATATAGTTTTATAGTCACCTCTCTATAGTATATATATATATTATATATTAGCCGTTTAACTTTTAAATAAAAAGGTAATTGAAAAATCAAAATGTGTTCCACAATGGCTGACATAGGCCTACTGTTCAAAGGGTTAAACAATATATAATCAAAATGGGCTTTAAAATGATGTATAATGTAATTGTGTCTATACTCTATAGTACATTTGTGTCAACTCTGCCTATAAAGTATCGTGCCACTATGCATGCCTACAGTGCATTATAGTGCATTCGTGCCTACAAAGCAACCGTGCCCATAGTGCAGTAATCGTGCCAACTGTGCTCGTGCAACAACTGTGCCAATTGTGCTCACGGTGCAACAATTGTGCAAACTTTGCCAACGGTGCAGTAATTGTGCCAACCATGTGTAATGTCACTTTATTTTTGTGCACAACATTCGTGGGGTTCATTCTTGTTTTTTTATTTAATTATTAAAAATTTGTTTGAAAACGTACATTTTTTAGTATGGCTAATGGCTATAGATCATACAAACTTATCAAAAATAGCAATATATGAATTTTCATAAATAGTGATAATATGTACTCCATGCATATATATTGAACAATACTACATATTATGTAGTTTGGGCAAAGAGAAGCCTGAAAATAATATAAATAATTCGTGGTGATCACGAAACAACACAACATATTATTTGTCAGCAAAGAGGCTTCTCATGAAATCTATCTCCTCATCCACCGTCTCCGCCGCGAAATACGACGTCGCGGCCGCGTAATCCGCGTTGCCGATCAGGCCCTCCGCATTGCCAGTATCATCATGATACATGTTGTGCACGAAGTCAGCACCCTTTTCATCAATGGCGCTCTCAAATGCGAAAGACGGCAGCGTGAGGTCATTATTTTCATCAATGGGGCTCTCGAATGTGAAATAGGGTATGCCGTCAGTCTCATAGTCATCAACGGAAAGAGGAAGATCCGCGGTGAATGGCGGTGGAGTGAAAAAGGTGGCGGCGGGAGTGGTGCAGAATGGGGCAATTAGGGCATTGTTCTCAATCAACGTGGGGATTGGCGGTTGAGTAAAGGTGGTGGAGAAGATTGGAAATATGGAATTGTTTTCAGTGTTTGGAGTGAACGGCGGTGGAGCGAAGATGGTGGTGAGTGGCGGTGCACTGAAGGTGGTGGCGGCTGTGGTGGACAAGGTTGAAATTAGGTCATTGTAGTTTTGATTGATGGTGGTGGTTGGCGGTGGAGAAAAAAATGTGGATGTGGGAATGGTAGGGCAGTGTTTTCACTCACTGAAGGGAAGGGCAGTTGAATAAAGGCGGTGGAGGTGGCGATTGGTGGAGCAGTGGCGGCGGCGGAGGAGGTGGATCCGGTGTTGAAAAACTTATTTCTGATGTAGTTTTCCAAAACTTTGGATTGATAGAGGCGTCTAAGCGTCTTAGGGCTCTGGAAATTTTTAGTTGAAAATTGTCTTCTCATGGTGTTATTCCAATGATTTTTAACATCATTATCACTTCTGCCAGGAATGTATCTTGCTATCCTCGACCATCTGTTTCCCAATCTCTTGTGCCCTTCGATTATTATCATTTCTTCTCCATCGCTCCAAACTATATTTTTCTGAAAATATTAAAACCATAATTATTACAAAAAATGGGGGTGGGTGCAGGTGTTATTTGTTGTGCGACAAGTTTTTTCCATGGACACCATAAAATTCAGTGTCACTCTAACAAAATCAGCTCTCGGAAACCCTAAATATTAGCTTACTATTTTGAAAAATATTTATGCTGATTTCATATATTATTAGATAGCAACCTCACCGACAGAAATGTGACATCACCAAATCTCATAAACAAGCACAAAGCATGACTGTGGCCTCAGAGAATAGAAATATAACCGAAATAGGTGGACGCAGATTATTATGCCATCGCTCTCTACACTGTTTTCCGGTTCTTCCGTCTATGAATGTGGCAATTTTAGACCATGCTCGAAATCCATATTGCAATACCAAGAGGCTCAGTTTTCTGCATGGACTCCAATTCGAATTAAAAAAATATGCAATAGCCCAAGAAAAATTAAAGAAAAAACAAAAATATTTGGACAAAGATTTCTTACTACATAATGTATACCTGTCTTCAGATATGGTCCAATGACCATTGTACCATGTTTCTTTTTCTTTATCTCTCTTGTTTGAAACTGCACCACCTGAACTGGGGTTGAGGTTTTCACTCACTTGTTGGATAAAGTTAGGTAGATGTTGAGGCACATTGACGACGCCGTTTTGATGGATGGGAGGTTGAGTTGGAGGATTTGTGACTGTGATGGTGTCTAGATTTTGGTAGGAAGAGATGTTTGTGTTTTGAGGGCTCAACAAACCATCAATGGAGGTTAATGGAGCCCAAAAACTGGAACTGCTTTCCAGAATTTGAAAGAGGGAATTTGGTGCCATGAGGGAATGAAATCTGTGTATATTTTGAGACAACTCATAATATTGGAATAATGGTGGAAGAGAAATGGAGGTTGCACCTATACTTGTAGGAAGCTGCATGCAATCACAACCGTTGATTAGGGGAGATACCAATCTAACGCCTGAGGATTTTGAGCATCACTCAAGATTTTATGCACTCTTTTTTTGGACAATTGTGTGAGAAAAGAAGTTTTTTTTTTTCAAGGCGCAGCATCCACTGCATCCACCCTAGTTAAATCTTAATTGTGATTAGAAATTAATAAACTTTATACTGAGAATTAATAAATCCTAATTATGTAATGTATATCTGGATGTATTTATTGTGTTTCAGTCTCATATATATTTCATTTTTTTTGATCTATTGTGTGCTAGGTTGTAGTGTAATGTTAGTACTAGCAATACACACTTCAAGTATATTGATTGGAATAAATTAGTATAAAATTGTGTGCTATAGGAAGATAAAAAGAGGAATTGGTAATTTCTGGTGTGAAAATAAAGTGGTTGGATTAGTGGTTTGTCACTAAATTGATGGTAATAAATTTCGTTCTTTGCTCCATAATCACTGCAGGACCTTTTGTTTTTATTTCTAAAGAAACGATTTTCCAACCTCTTTTGAATATTTATTTATAATATTCTTCGGGAAAACTTGTCTTCTTAATTGATTTCGTAGGACATGGATAAAAGTTTTATGATGGAAATGTTTAGTACATTGTTATATAAAAGCACAGTCGATTGAAAAGTTTATAAAGATACTCATATTGTTTTACTAGTCTATGATCCACTTGAGAAATGGAGAATATTAAGCCTATTTATAAACATTAGAAATGCTTCAACGCTTTGTAAAATTGGGCTGCACTTGTTTAATATGCAACAAATTGATAAAAAGATCAACATTACACATACACATATATAGCTACATTAAAAAAATCTTAACTAATTTAATTGCATATAACCTGCTATGGTGACGACTACTAATTAATTAATTGGGTTTCAATAGTGTCACGATTCTGGTCTGGAATTAATTAAGAAATATACACACGTCTGGTCTCCAACAAAGATTTCTCCCTTAATTATATCCATTATTATTACTCAACTCAAAAAAAAAATGTTATTACCACTACTAGCGGCTAATTATTTTAGGGTCTAAGTGAATTACGAATTGATTTCTTTGGATATAGGGCATATCGATTTTTTAATCACCCAAACGAAATGCTTCTACTGATCTATCCCATGATCTAATTTATCATTAATATATAATTATGGAGAAATATACACTTTTTAATTTGGAATTTGGTATAAAGTAAACATGCATGGAAAATCTAATTCTTTTAGTAATTGGATTATATAAAGTTGTTTAAAACAATTATACCATCACTTTTGCAGAAATCTTGTAACCTTTAAGAATAATTTGCTGGAGCTCCAAAAAGTAACAATATGCTGCTTTGACTATTAAATTAATTAATTGGCCATAAATGTCATTTTTCGTCAATATATAATTAAGATAAATGTTACTTAAATCATATCTTAATGAGATATTGTTGAAATTTATTTTGCTAAATACAATCAAATCAAAATGAGATTAACCGTAAAATGTCTGACCGAAATTTGAGCTAACATTAATACGTGAGTTGGATTTAATTAAGATTAAAGTCATTAAACTGATGAGGACATCTAAATTTGTTGAGAATTTTGGATTTCATTAATACGTGAGCTGGATTTCATTTTAGCTCAAAGTAATTAATATTATCTTAAAAAATTTAATGAACTTGGCAACCCACACACACACAAATACCCAAATCGTGACATCTTAATTAATGAATGATGAGTAGTGTTAAATCTGGTAAATTTTGGAATTTTACCAAATTTGTTTGCATCATTTATTTCTTTTTTTCTCCTCCATGAGTATATTCTCCCTCGATCTATTTAATTTCTTCAAAAAATTAATTTTAGATATGGAATTAATTAATTAAATTAATGACTGAAATACTCTCTCTATGGTAGCTAAATATATTATAAAACGAAAGCAGTTATATATTATATGTATATATTTGTGCAATAAATATATATTATTATTTTAGCAACGGTATAACAGTTAAATTTAACTATTTTATCAACTATATGATGGTGAGATCTCCGGCAGTTAATTTTGTAAGAGATAACACCAAAAGAACTAACGTATATAACGGTTAGATGTATAATCGTTAATTTTGTAAGCGATAACGACAAAATAACTAACGCACGTCATAATTTCAGGACTGTTAAGATGTTGAAATACACCCACTCTCTCTATCTCTCTCATCACCATCGATTTTTGTTCCTCCAAACATCATTGACGTAAGGCGGCGCCGCCATTATGGAAACGATCGATGTTCATCGATCATCCTCAATCCTACGTTGAATCAGCCAATCGATCGTCCTCTTAACCCTAGCCATGAAATACCAAAAAAAAGGCCGCCAAACCCTAGCAATTTATTAATAGAATTCTACAAGAAAGAAGCTCATTAATGCCGGGAATTAACGACCGAAATTTTCGATTGTTAAGAATGTGGCATTAACAACCGAATTTCTTAGTGACTGAATTGTTTTGCCTAATATATTTCTCAGTTTTTATTTTTAAATGGACAAACTAAATAAATGAAACCTGATCATGTAAGCGAGTGGATTTTATATATATATATATATAAATCTCAGGGAAATTTGTCTTTAATGTTTTAAGCACTTGTAATTTTAAGAGAAGTAATTTCAGATTAGAACACTTTTAATGTAATACATGTATTGCTAATTATAATTGTCGTTATTGTGATTATATATATATGTGCATTGTACATCAGATTTTTAAAATGATAGTTTTTAACTTTTTATAGTTATGCACAAAACTTGTTCTAAACTATGTTTTATATTTTACTAATTTGAGCACATTTAGTTTACAACTAATATTAGTTTAAATTGGTTAATTACGAAAGATATATGAATATAGAAACATATTCCGTATTAATAATTAATCTGGTGCTCCATATTTTTGTTATCAACGATGCTTAGATATACGATAGCTAATTTTTTAAAACACATGACAGCATAAGAAGTAATTCACAATTTCTTATATTCTTACAAACACATATATACTCACAAAATAACATTACACCAATTGCAATAGAATCAATGAAGTTAATTATGAAACGATAAGTTCCATACCATTCATAATCACGACACCGATCTTGTAGGTGGCATCATAAATATCTTAAAATAAATATTAGAATTACTCTAAATATGCATTTATGTATATGTCTATGTGTAGCATTTATGTACATAGTTTGTATATGCGTGGCCCTGCGCACATATATAGGAAAAAACTAGTGCACAGTGCACGCAAATTTGGCCACAACCGCTCGTGCAAGTACAAAATCTTCGTCATCAAAAAATAAAAGAGAGTAGAAATAAATTTTACAATATTAGTGTACTCTAGTCAGATGCAGACTAAGGACTCATTCAATAGTCATGACTTCGAATGTTTTAAATATTTTATGCAGAACTACTAATTAAAAGAATCTCAGCATTGTTAATTAAATTGTGAATTACTGGATTTTTTTTAGATCATGAACCGTCAATTTTGTATCAATTTCGATTTTTTTGCTCCGGAAAGATGACGTGGCTCGGCTAATTGTTACTATTCATTTAACAAGAAATGATTTCTGATAGTTCAAAATATAATTTCAAAAAAATGTTGGATATACACCGCGGTAATTAGACGATTCAAATCAATTTTTTGGAGTTAAAAAAAGGACGGATGACACAATTGATACAAAATCGATAGTTGATAATTAAAAAAAAAAACATTTCCCATAATTCAAGATATAATTGATAATGCCAAAAATAATTAGGAATTTAAAGTTATATTTACCAAATGATATAATAATTTATTACGCACCAAAATATTCCATACTAAACTTGAAACTAAACCAGAATTGCCAAATTAATTAATCATGATAGTTAGAAAGCATTCGCTTTAATTTCATGATTTTAATTAACTAGCGAATTGATATATAGGCCTCTTGATTTTTCTGTTTGAGATCTGCTTTCACTGTGTCTGTGTAATTCTTGAGTTTTGTATATATATGTTTCCAGAAATCTCCTAGGATTCGATTATCAGTTTTTGTTCTTCATTTTGTGGACTACTATACACTTTTGGGAAAATATTATTTTAATCAAATCCGGAAAAAAGGGTAAAAAGAAACACATTTTATGTAATGGCATATCAAGAAAATGAGGTAGAAAACTCCAAACAATTTGTTGTATAAAACATAAAATTCAGTGCCATCCCTAACAAATTGCACCCACAGAAAACAATATCAATATGGTTTCCTGTTTCAAGCTGGACCTAATTAATTAGCAAACGCAGCATATATACAAGTCTTCAACTGAATCGATACATGATACATTTCAAAATCCTTATCCTACAAAAGGTGAAGAGCAAAAACTGGCTACTAAATTTGAATTTTTTCTTCTTCAAGGTATAAAATATGAAATTGCATGAACATGAGATGAATGAATGGAGGTCTCTTATTAAATCTATATGTATACTTATACAAAAAATTAATTTGTCTATTATATTAAATTTATAAGAATAATATTATTGTATTTAAGAGTAAATTTATCTTTTTAAGTAGGTAATGCGTGGGAATTTAGACATGTGGATGACGTTTCAAAGTTGGTATTAATTTATGGTTTCTAAGTGTGGTCACATACATAAGTTTGGTCAAAGAGGCCTGAAAATAATATAGCCGGTGAAGATGAAGACAAGAGAAAAATAGTAAGTGACCCAACAAACATGGCATTCCTTTCATTAAAATACAACTCCACATGCAACTATATAAACCCAAAATAAAACACCTGAATTAAGTTAATACTTAAATATATATTCTACCCCCGCCTCAAACTATTGGATTTTAATCCTATATTTATATTTTGATCAATGATTTGTGAGATGTGACCCAAGATATTTTGTGTAAAATAATAAAGACAACATCCACAAAGTAGAAAGAAAAGATGAGAAAATTCATCTTTAGATGATGCTCGAATATTTCAAACGATCATCTAAATATTTTAAACTCAAAATGAGATGATACTCAAATATCAGTTATATTATTTTAATTTCTAGATGGTGATGCTTAGAAGTCAGATGTGATATTTCAAATTTCATACAATATGATGCTCATAAATCTTGTAAGGTTTGTCGGGTAAGATGATGCTCAAATCTAAGATGTGATCTTAAATTTATGTCTTATCTGTCAAGAAAATTGTACAAAATTAGTCAATATTTTCTATATACAATTAACAAACAAATGCAATGTATCAATCACCCATCATATCCCTATATCAAATTTACATATTTTTTCTACTTATTTTTATAAAATCTCCAATCTTACATCAACATTAAATGAAATTTCATAAAATTAAAATTTATATAAAAAGGTAATCCATTCTAATTCCAAAAAAATTATTTAACTAGTGAAAATGACTTTAGATTGTTATAATTTGAAACGTACCAGTTTAATTTGATCAAATAAAATTAATTAAAAAAATAATTTAGATAAAAACTATTTGATATACTATAACTATAAATATTATAAAGTGATAATAAATTGCGATATAAAATGGTTCTCCATCTAATTTTGACCGATTATAGTATAATTGTAAAAAAACACATTATACTCCAAAATACTCCGTACTAACTGATTTGGAATTTAATTACTAGTTAATTATAGACATGAAGATTTTTTTTATGAAAAGATTTAATTAATTAACTCTTCGCAGATTGCATTTACATAGTTTTAGCACAACTACTATAACATTCCTCCATTAATTCCACCAAAGAGACTTCTCAGGAAGCTCATCTCCTCATCCACCGTCTCATCAACTGTCAAATAAGATGCCACCGCCGCTGCAGCGTAATCAGCACCACCGATCAACGGAGAAACTTGACTCATAATGGCATCGCCATTATCATCAACGTAGTTCTCATCAATTACGCCGCTCTCAAATGTGAAGTAAGGCACGCCGTCAATATCATAATCATCAACAGAAAGGGGGCGATCCGCTACAACTAGGTCATCTTGTTCACCGATTGCGGTGATTTGCGGCGGATTATAGGCGGCGGCTCTGGAGGCGGCAGTTAGGGCATTGTTTCTATGGACTGTGGCGATTGGAGGTGGCGCCGCAGCGGCAGCGGCGGTGGAGGTTGATGCGGCGTTGAAAATCGTTTTCCTGATGTAATTTTCCAAGACTGTGGATTGATAAAGGCCTCTTAGCCTCTTAGGTCTTTGGATATTTTTGGTGGAACATTGCCTTCTCCTTGTTTTATTCCAATGATTTTTTATATCATTTTCACTTCTGCCAGGAACGAATTTTGCTATCTGCGACCATCTGTTTCCGAATCTCTTGTGCCCTTCAATTATCATCATCTCTTCTTCATCACTCCAAACTATACTTTTCTGAAATATATGAAATTTATTAGAAAATTTGTGTACTATTCGACTTATTTAGTAACAAAACAAACAAAACTAGGGTTGGTGCATCTCTTATTTTCCTTTTATCTGAAAAAGGTATTGTAATCACATGAATATTAAATGAAACCCTAAATACTGTGTTACTACTATACATAAAATTACATCACAAGTATCAAAATCTCTATCTCAACATTCAACCTCTTCAAACTGCCGAAAATAAGACAGACTTTTTATTTAGTATTTTCTTCTCCTGTTAGGCCTCAACTAGGATAATAACAAATTATTTGTTAAAATTTAAAAAAAAAAAAAAAAAAAAAGTAGTGAAAAAAGCAAACAAATTTAAAGAAAAAGATTGAGTGAAGAGAAATGAAAAAAAAAAACCGAAATATTAGGACGAAGATTATTATGCCATCGCTCTCGACACTGTTTCCCGATTCTTCGAGCCATGTGTTTGGCAACTGCTGCCCATTTTCTGTATCCATATTGCTTCACCAAGCACCTCAGTTTTCTGCATGCATTCCAATTAATTCCAATAAAAAAATAAGAATAAATTAGACAAAGATTTCTTACTACATTACTCTTTCTATATATGTACCTGTCTTCAGATTTGGTCCAAGGACCTTTGTACCGTGTTTCTTTCTCGTTTTGGTTTTCTTTCTTCTTCCTCTTTTGTTTGCCTTTCATGTTTGAAACTGATTGCAATTGCTCAACACTTGAATCGGAGATGAGGTTTTCACTCGTCACTTGTTGGATGAGAGGTGGAGGAGGATTTGTGACTCTGTCTAAATTTTGGTAGGGAGAAACGTTGCAGTTTTGAGGGCTCAACAAACCATCAATATTGGAGTTTAATGGAGGCCAAAAATTGGAACTGCTTTCCAAAATTTGATAGAGGGGATTTAGTTCCTGGCCTTCCATGAAAGAGATACAGGATACTCAATTTTGATGCAGAAGAAATTTTTCGAAGTCTTATGGAACAATGGTGGAAGAAATTGGAGGTTGCACTTAAACTTGTAGCAAGATGCATGCAATCACAGCCGTTGATGAATGATGATGGGAGCAATCTAAGGGCTGAGAATTTTCAGCATCGCTCAAGAATTTCTGCACTCCCTTTTTGGACAATTCTGTGTAAATTATAAAATGGAGGATTATGTGCATATATTTATGTATATTTATGATATTTGAGTCTCATATTTTATTTTATCGATCTAAATGAATGTTGTGGTAATAAGGGCTACGTAACTTTATACGCAACATGTATTGATAAGTGAAATGAATATGAAAATTATACGGTATAGTAGAAAGTATTTTAGTAATCTCGTGTGAAAATGGAAAATATATACGACAATTGTGAGATGAGTGAGTTGTCGTCATTAAATTCGTGGTAATAAATTTCATTGTTTCCTCCATAATCACTGCAGAGCCTTTTTGACCTTATTTCTAAAGAAACACATTTTCCAATCTTTTTAAAGATTCTTTTTTCATTAATTCTTTTTGAAAAACTATTTTATATTTAATTTTTATATTGTATGGATAAAAGAATTTCTAAGGTAATGTACATAATGGTAGAAAGTGCTTGGCTCAATGAGGACTGAAATCTGATCGATGCATTCCTTCCCTATATATCTTAGGCTGGTTTTTACCTTGATCCTACAGGGATCATTTTGATGGCTGCAGCAATCGGCATGCCCAGAAGCCCGATCAATATGCTCGCTAGCCACTGCTGCCACGTGAGAGGATGCGTGTTTGCGAATGTGCCCAGAAACTCGACAATAATGGCTTGGAAGACGACTGTGCAGCTCAGCACTCCGACAAAGACATAGTTGTTAAGTATGCCTTTGAAGACGTTTATCTTCTCCATGTCTCTGGAGTTTATCTCATTGAAAGCCTGCATCATGGACAAGCTCAACTCTGAGATAATGTGGCACAGGATATTTGGTCGATGAACACAAGTTAAACAAAGATTACCTGACAGAAGACGAATGAGTTGAATATGATTGTGTTAAGAATCAGCTCTGAATTGTCTCCATGGAGGCGGAACACTGCCTTTCCAGCCGTTTGGAGGTACCAAATGACGACAAACTGGTAGATAGACTGCCCGAAGATGTTCCTCCACATGACGTTGCTGATGAAATTCCCTTTCCTTCCGACTGGAATTCTCTTCATCAAGTCATTGGTGGGAGGCTCAGTGGCTAGTGCAAGTGCTCCAAGTGTGTCCATAATCATGTTCACCCACAAAAGCTGGACAGCAGTGAGAGGTGTATGGCCTGAAAGCACGAGACAGCAGCAGAAAATAGTTGTCAACTTAAACTGTGGCCAAATTACTATAAATTCGTCTATACAATGTAGGATAATCTTCTACCATCCCAACTTGGGCAAAAATGTTAAGTTAGTTCTTTTACATATAAAAGTAATATTATTTTCGTTCTCTTAAGATAATATCTCTCACCACACTTATCATAACTTGGGTCAAGTTTTCTTTAGTATGTGATAGTAATGAATCTCTACATTGTGATACAATATATAAATCAATCCATATGAAACAGAATGCTGATGAAGTGAATGTTGTGTTTACCTGTCAAGCAAGCTGAAGAAAAGTTGACTATCAGTGCAACCACATTAACCGTGAGCTGAAATTGGACGAACTTTTGAATGTTCACATAAACAGAGCGGCCCCACTTGGCAACAGTCACGATGGTGGAGAAATTATCATCTAAAATTATAACATCAGCACTCTCCTTGGCCACCTAGCAAATATAAACCGAGCAGTAAGAATATCAGAGTTCATACTTCTAGTTCGATTGATAAGGCAATTAAAGCTGGACTAATAAGAAAAACAAGACTATACAATGACAAAACCTTTGTATATATATTAATCTTCATATAAAAATTTATTGAATCGAGTTGGAAAGAAAGAAGCATGTGTCTAACTCGGAATTTTACGAGTATGCTGAATCACAATTGAAGAAGATATAGCAAGACCTGTTTAATGCTTTAATGGGAATTTGATTCATCAAGTCCCTATTCGACATGAAAAAAATGAATATACTCCCAACTCCAGAACATGTAAAATTGATCAAAAGGTGCGGTTTGAATAAAATGCACAAATGCTGACTTCTTGACATGCTAACAGTAAAAATAGTAACTACTGCATATTCCAAGGTCATGTTTGGTTATACACCGAGAATGCTAGAAGCAGCTCATTAAGTTGTCGTTTCCTTTTGACAGTTTTAGAAGTACAGAACTAGAATTTCAGTTGGACTACTTCAGAGAACCAACTTCGCAAAGCAGTCATAAATTTTTAGAAATACCTCAGTTCCAGAAATTCCCATTGCAAGACCAATATCTGCTTCGTGAAGTGCCGGAGCATCATTTGTCCCATCCCCAGTCACTGCAACAACCTCCTGAAATGTGGACCGCAGATGCCTGACAAGGGTATGCTTATCCATTGGTGAAGAACGAGCCATTACCTTCAGAAGAAAAGCATAGAATAGGTATTACTAATGAATGCTATATCACCAATATCGACTAATCTATCTAAGATAAAATATGTATGTAATCAGTAGTCTAGCCAGCTTGGGAGTTAAATTGTTACGACTAACAAGATGGAAAAATGCTGAAATCTCCGTCTGATGCTTAAAAACTAACTCAAATTCCTGCTTAAGCATCAGCCACTTAAGAAAAGTGATGGTCTTTCATCAATACAGTAAATTCACTACATTATGCATCAAACTTAAGAACTAAAAAACAAGAAAAGCAGAAATGCTTCTTGGTAGAGGAGTACCTGTAGTTTAGGGATGATCTCCTGCAATTCCTCGTCGCTCTTCATTCGGAACTCTGGGCCTTCAATTGCAAGGCCATCATCAGTCAATATTCCACATTCTCTAGCTATTGCCTTAGCTGTGTTAATGTTGTCTCCTGTGACCATTCGCACCATAATTCCAGCTGACCTACAGATTGCAACAGACTCCTTGACTCCAGGACGAACTGGATCTTTGATGCCCAAAATTCCAATCAAAGTATAACCCTCAAAGGAAACAGGATTATCAGCCTCGTAGTCGCCTTCAATATCCTTATACGCGAGGCACAGAGTTCGCAGAGCTTCATTAGCAAATTGTTCGATTGTGTCATTCAGATAATTATATGATTTTTCATCTAGAGGAACAACCTCGCCAGCTGAATTCAGGGTCTTGTCACAGGCAGATAAAATAATCTCAGACGCACCTTTGCAATGTGCCTGAAAACAATCTCCAGGTAATTCCAAAACTATACCCATGCGCTTCTTTTCAGAATTAAATGGCTCAACTTTGACAAGCTTCGATGCCAGTCTCTCTGCTTTGAAATCTCCTCCGAGGAAGAGGCCAAATTCAAGAAGTGCTGCCTCAGTGGGTGTGCCAAGGACCTCGATTTTCCCGTCCTCAGTTAGAACAATATCTCCTCCAGTGTTGTTGAATATCGACTTCTGAATCATTGTAACAACCGAATCTGGAATGTCTGAGCAGAAGGTGGATTTCTTCATAGAGCTACTAATTTCTTTTATATTCCCGCAAAAGCACACTTTTACAACTGTCATGTGATTAGTAGTTAGAGTCCCTGTCTTGTCACTACATATAGTTGTGGCTGATCCCATAGTTTCACAAGCTGCTAAATGACGGACAAGTGCCTTGTCGTTCATCATCTTCTTCATGGCAAATGCAAGGCTCAAGGTAACAGCTAAAGGCAACCCCTCAGGGACAGCAACGACAACAATAGTAACTGCAATAGCAAAGTATTCTAGCATTTCCAGTGCGTCGTCTGCCGACCAGCTCCATAGGGTACCTTGAATCATCTTCTTGCTAAACAGCCCTTGCACAAGAACAGCAAAAGTGATAACGGCAAAAAAGAGACCTATTTTTCCAATTATGGTTGCGACTCCATTCAGTTTAACTTGCAAAGGGGTCTCATCATCACCACCTTCAGAAAGAGTAGCCATTAATTTTCCCCATTGAGTTCTCATCCCAACAGTAGTAATAAGCATTTTGCATGACCCATCCTGCACTTTAGTTCCAGACAGAAGAAAGGGGTTATCAGCTGATACATTTACCGGTTCACTCTCTCCAGTTAAACTAGACTCGTTGATTAACAACGAATAACCTGAAACAAAGAGTCCATCAGCTGGGACCTGATCCCCGATAGCAAGATGAACTATGTCACCTGCGAGTAAATCAAATATTGAAATCTTTTGTCTGTACCCATTTCTAGTAACTTGAACCGTAATCTTTTTCTTTTCCTTATCCAAATCTTTGAACTGTAATGACTGTTTATAGTCACTTGTAGCAGTGACGAATACAACAAGAAGTATACTGGCTACAATGCCAAGTCCATCATGAGCACCCTTTGGCCATCCCTCCGTTGCAATGCCAACAATCAGAGAGACCACGGCACAAACAGCAAGTATCATGAGGGTAGTATCTTGCAGGGCTTCCCACACAAAAAGCCAAAAGCCCTTGGCCGGGCTCTCCAAAAACTTATTAATTCCATAAACTTCTCTTCTACGACTAAGCGCCTCCTCAGAATTATTAATCCCATTAGTAACTGAAGTTGATAGCTTTCCTACTAAACCTTCAACACCACCATGAACTTTCAACTTCCTTACGTTATGACCTTCAACAATCGACCCTAATTCATCTGCATCTATCTCGAAACCTGCTCCCTTGACATCCTCAGGCACACTGTAACTTATACCTGGGGCATATTTGGGATAAAATCAGGATACACTACAGAGAAAAATTGGACAAAATCACGTGATTCACGTTGTCGAAACCTTACCCTGAATAAAACTAAGAGCAGCTTGGGAAACTAATACTGCAACTCTAAGCTTCTCCTGCAATACAGCAATGTCAAACACTCGTACAACCTTACTAAACTGATCACAAAGTCTTGAAATCTCAAAAAGAAACTTATTTGATGAAATCTCAGCAGTTTAGCTTTGGTAAGACGACCTAGTATGCAAGCTTTATTTGATGAAACACAATCACCGGGTAATTCGGCACCATCTGCAATCTAATCCACTCAGCAAATCTGTCTCAAATTCCAAATTTATATAATATCTTCTCCTAAAAAATCTACTTACTCCAGAAATTCATGCTTCATTTTAATCTAGCCTTTGAGCTTTCTTGAGTTTTAACTATCAAATCGCGAAGTGACTATCCGGATCAAACACTACCTATTAGCCAATTAGCATTAGTATACTAACACTGTTTCACTTTTCCACTTTAAATCACTAGCAAAATAGTTCATCAAGCCCAGTTAAACTGAATCAATCGAAACAAAAACCTGATACTCCAACTTAAATCAGAGAGAGAGAGAGAGAGAGAGGTCAACGAGGCGAAGAAACTAGTTAAGAAATTTGAAAATAAATTGTCAAACCTGATTGGACTTCTGGATCTCGCGAACTTCGAAACGCTTGGACAGATTAGCCGTGAAGCGGAATCTCCTCTTCCGATTCTTCACCAGCCAACAGGCTTTCCGCCATCGCTGCAGCGCCTCCTCGGACGAGTTCTTCGGCTTCACATCCGAGAAATCCTTCAAATAGCTCCCCATCGCAGCCGATCGAGAATCTTAGCTGCAGATTATGAAATAGAGGGAGCAACAGAGATGATTCACAACAGTTTTGCTGCCTTATTTGGAAATATTGTGTAGCGGCGATTGGCAGCCAAAAGGAGTGGGTTGAAAAGTATAGAAATTGCGTATTTCTTCAATGGGATCGTTGTTTAAAATAGTAGGAAGTGGAGATGGTTGGATTATTTCTGGGAAACGGAGACCGCAGTCGTCAGAGCAGGCAACGTGAGGATATGTTTCTCTTGCAACGCAGGAATAGATGGATATTTTGAACTGGTCCACCAGTTGAAACGGGAGTCAACCCAAACGACTCATTCAAAGCTTCGGACAAACTATAAAAAGATCAAACCCTACTGCAAATTTTGATGTGCATACGGTTATGGAAATACAAGATAATTTTTATTTTATTTTTATTTTTATTTTTTGGAATGTGAATCTTACGGATTTTAATTTTAATTAAGACTCTTCTATTTTGGTTCAGATGTTGGGAAAGATAAAAAAAAAAATGACAAATATGGAAATTATAATTTGAAATCTAATTTCGAAAAAAAATATTAGTAATCAATTAAATCGGAACAAAACCTCTAGCCCACGGAAATTTTCGTGTCGATACCATGTGATAATAGTTGCATTATCAGTGCTCTAAAAGAAGCTAATCGAACAGCTCATTCTTTCACTAGTTTAGCCAAAACCCTAGGATGTATGGTTGTATAGTAGGAGAGATGGTATTCATGACTTCTTGAAATTGTTTATGCAAATAATCTAATTTAATTTTAGTTGATATAACAAAATTTACATATATATATATATATATATATAGATACAAATATTTAGATTTAAGTATAAATATTATGTGACAGATATTGATACATCCGACAACTTATAACACATGTTTGTGAGTAAACAAAGGGATTTAATTTTGAGACATAAAATCAAATAAGATTTAATGAGAAATTTTTTTTTTGTTCAAATAATTTATTTTTTCTTATTTAAGAGTTTTGAATGTGTTCATTGTGATGTATTTACATCGTAATATATTTATAAACAAAAAATAAAATAAATATTATTTAGAATAAAAAATAAAATAAAACGTGGTATCGTGCCAAAATGGTTGGTTAACAGCAGACAAGTATTCTGTTTTATACATGCAATAATGTGTATGGTTTGACTTTGGTCGGATCTAATTGCATATTCCAAATTGTTGACATGTTAGTAAAAAGGATTATGTAATAAAATTCAATTGTTTTTTGTATGAAAATGTCATATTTACTAACATTTAAATCAGAGTATTAATTTGTCTTGTAACTGTTTTTCAGTTGAAATATTTATTCAATGCGATAATGGTAATTAACTTCATGTTATAACAAGATAACTTATATGTCCTAACGCACTGAATTATCGTGTGTAATTCAAATTAGAATTATAATTGAAATTGATGAGAAATAAAACTTAATGAATAATAAAAAATACATTTGTGGTATG
Organism: Monilaria moniliformis; assembly: GCA_034509125.1. NCBI lineage: Eukaryota > Viridiplantae > Streptophyta > Magnoliopsida > Caryophyllales > Aizoaceae > Monilaria > Monilaria moniliformis. The sequence goes on along the minus strand of JAYDZE010562972.1, from coordinate 3,243 downwards.
ACTATGAAGCTTTATTTTTCTCCCTTGTATAGAATCCACCGCGACAATATCAAGATTATTTCGATCAATATCACTCGAACAAACGAAAGTAATTAATTTGGTTTTAGTTAGTGATCCAATATCAAGGAATGAACACCCTTAATTTTAAAATAGTGTAACCTTTTTTGCGAAACTCCGATCATAAGGTCATCCGCAATAGCATTCCATTTTCAGTCACAACTCTATTCCATTTTCAGTCACAACTCTATTTTTCAGTTGTCACGTCATCAGCCTTACTTTCAACCTAAATTCTATTTTCTCATTTCATCATATTTTTATATTTTTTAATTTTATATATTTATTCAAATATCAATACTTGTAAAATGAAAATAAATAAATAGAAATGCGAATATTACTTAATAAAAAAATATTTGCAACCGCCAACCCTACCCACCCCCTACTGATGCGGTCGACGATGGTTGACTGGCCAATCAAAAAATTACAGCCTTAAAATTAAATTCAAACATTTAAATTCGATTTTTTAAAAAAAAAAGAAAAAAAAAGACAAAATTTGCGGCGTCTGCAACGCCGCCGAATGGACCGTCGCCTCTGCAGCCGATCACTCGATTGTCGTTGCGCGAGAGGCGGCCACCGCGCGCCTCCGCAATGGCGGCCTATTTTCCACCGCAGCCGCCGCATTAGCGGCCCTGTTGCAGAATGCCTGAAGGCTTGATTAGAATAGCCCACATTTTTTTAATTGGAGCAGATTTTGTAGAACCTCCATTCCATATATATGTGCTTGATATACCCAATGATACAAAAAATTTATTCACACTTTATTTAATAAATAATAATTTCAGTAAAATAAACAATTATATATAAAATAACACATTCAAACAATTATATGGAAACTGCATATTTTTTGTAGAAGTAGAAATATGTTTGCCATAATAAATTTTATATTATAAATACATATATATATATATATATATGTATGTATAAAGAGAGAGATTATATATAATTAGGAATGTCATTCGAGTCAATCCTATTGGAACCATACTGTCAGGTTATTCAGTTACATGCCATTTGGTTTGAAATTTTTTCGAACTATAAATTTTTTTAATTATAATTCTTTTTTTTGTTCAGTATATTTTAGACTAACTCATAAATTTCGAGCTAGATTGACCTCCATATATATAATCCTTTCTAATATAAAAATAAGAAACCCTCGGTTGTTACAAAATGAAAAGGAATAATATAAAATTTTCGTCCAAACCCAAAACCTAAGTCAAAGAGCTACCACAAATCCGAGTTGGTTAAAAAAGAATCAAAAGCCCAAACCTAAAACAAAAAAAGGACAGATCGCAGTTGGTAAAATTGCTACCTACTCACACTAATCAAATGTTATTTGCAAATTTAATATTAACATGTGATTCAAATATTATTTTATTTAATATTTTCAGGTAAAGTTTTATTGAAAGTAATTGTGGGATAAGGAATTAAGTAGTTTTCGAGTTAGTGAACTATAGAAAAGTTGGAAGGAAAATTCGTAGAAGTTTCACATAAGATAGATAATATATTGTTGTGGTGCATCCGAATCCGATTCCAATCTCATGAAACGTTGATATATGTGAGATTCAAGTTGGTGAAGTTTTATTAAAAATCAATAGGAATATTGAAATTAAGAAGACATAAATTGTGAAATTTAAAAGATAAGAATAAAAATTTATGGAAATCCCATGTAGAATAGTGAACCAATATGTGAATGGCTTACCTATAGTCTATAGATACAACATTATTTGAATTACTTTTTTTTTAAATGTTGCTGACCTATAGCTAACAGAAAATTGAAATAATTAAACATGTTCCTATCATTTATAGGTTAAGTACACTTATGATTGTTATAATGACAAACATGAAGAACCACGAATGCTGAAAGATAATTAATTAATGAATAATTGTCATTTAAATCATAATTTTTCGTTGATTTCTGGTCAATCTCATAACTTTTGAAATTTGAACATAAAATCACAACTTTTGACATTTTTTCAATTATCTCACATATCAAAATTTCAGTGAAATTGGTGGTGACGTGTTAGCCGAAATTTCTGACGTGGACAAAACATTCGTTCTTCAAAACGATGTCATTGAGATAATTGTCATTTAAATCATAATTTTTCGTTGAATTCTGGCCGACACACCACCACCAATTTCACCGAAAATTTGATCTGTGAGATAATTGAGAAAATATCAAAAGCTATGATTTTATGTTCCAGTTTCTAAAATTGTGGGATTGACTAGAAATCAATGGAAAATTATGATTTAAATAACAATTATCTCATTAATTAATTTAATATCAATGCAATCTTGATTAGACATAAATGTATTCGTTGTTGTAAAAAATATATGTGTGTGTATGTTTTAGAATGGTGGAGCAATTAATTATGGCCATCTAGATTAAGCGATAATACAAACACCACAAATTAAAAGATAATCAAAGTAGTCACTTCAAAAGGTGTTCCACTACAATACCGAAAAGCAAGAAAACGGTAGAGGCTATGGAACAAGTTGCTATCGTAGCATCATATTCCAACCTTTATTTTTCCACGCAGTGCACAAAAAGTAATTATATTGTTAAGTATTTGAATTAAATAAATACATAGGTATCGAGTAAATTTGGGCCCATGCATGCGTAAATAAGTAAATTGGATCGGACTTTTTAAAGTTTTAATTGTGGTTCAACACAAGTAATTTTCATTACAATTGCTCGACAATAAAATTCTATGAATGTGGGTGGTTGGTTGATATTTCAATTCTTTCTTTGATTACATTGAGGAGAGTAGTTATCAAATTCACTCACATCTAATGTGAACCATTGATCTTTGTATAATTTATAATTGTAAGATATATTCATTCGAAAACAGGTACATACAAAAATTCATGGGTACTAACTTGAATACTATTCTTTTATGATGCCTTGTCATTTATAAACATCTTATGTGAGAACAACTAATATTTAACCCATGTTAGTTTTCTTTTTTTCTTTTTAAATAATTTTTATTCTAATATCACATAAGTTGAACCAATAAATTCACACATTACATAAAAACTAAATTTATATATATATATAGGGTCATGTTAGACTAAGAACAGCCCTATGTGGTAGAACTAAGACCATATCTGGGCTATTGATTTACATCAACCGATGGACGCGATTCTGTTTCGTGAGTCAGCATTATATTTCGATGGAAATAGCATTATAAG
>JAYDZE010562971.1:22715-48878 GCA_034509125.1 Monilaria moniliformis | reverse complement strand
AATTGGGCAAGCAACATGAAAGGCCATAATTACACGAGGAAAAATGGGGGGAAATTTTATTTATTTTGAGTGTTTAACCGAACGGTGTTATGGAGAAAACATTAAGTTTAATTCATTTGGTTGATTGGAAAAACATAATCAGAAATTGGAAAGAAATTTGGGGAGGAGAGAGAGAAGAGAGAGACGAGGTTGGTGAAATATTGGGGGCAGCTGGATTTGGGCTTGGTTGTCAACTGTGATGGCAAATTCAGAATCTAGGGTTTTGAATATTGGATTTGGCCCATTTAAGAGTATATATAATATCACACTGTTTTTTATTTTATTTTTTTGAAGGCATATATATATATATCAAAGCTCTATGCATTTTGCAATTTTATGATCAACAATTTTTTTTTTACTAAATTTAAATAGTTTTCTTTAGTAATGAATTTGGTAAAATCGAACTTAGCTATCGTGGTCAGATGTAAGTATAATTGCATCAACTACTATTTGTCGTGTGTGACCTAAGTAAATTTAATTTGTACGATAAAATTACAATTATATACATGAATTAAGATGAAATGTGTCTTAAGTTATATTTTTATATGTTAAATCATTAAACAACTAAAGATTTTATCAAATGCCATTCTTGTTTAATGTCGATTTAAAAAAAATAAAATATTAGCAGTATTTAATTGTGCCTGAATTTATGTATATATTCTAAAAAAATTCTCAATCAAATATTTTACATTCTATAAATATGAGTAATTTTTCTTATTTGGAGATGTCACGCATTACGTTTTTGAGAACTTGCTAAGATGACATGTGATGTGCTTACATTACTATCATATGAATCTTCCTTTAGTATTTGAGAACATGTTTTGAATAAATACAGAAATAGACTTATTCCTGAAAAAATGTAAGCTCTTATTTGCACACGTAATTGTTTGCATGAATAACTGATGGTAAGATTTTATTTTTATTATAAAATTTTCGATTATATGTTGTGCAGTCTTGGACTTTTTTTGCAATATTTTAGATTTTGAATTTTATGCTTGTCATATTATTTATATCTTTAATTTTTGTATATGTTTAGATATTATATATAGGATCTTTAATAAAAAAAAATACACATGTTAATTTCATCGTTAGCTTTTACCCTGATTAGTCCCCTAGGCTAGCCCATAATCCGGACGTTTAGGATTAGAGTTGGAAATTTATAATCTACTAAAATTTCAGTCCGATTAACCTGTATTTAATTAATCCGCAATCCAAATATAACTGAATTCGAAGAATATTAACATTCCTACTTTATATTTAATATAACACTTATTCTCCCCCTTTTTTATAAATAAAAAATAAAAAAATAACACTTTGTGTCCATTGCCTTTGTCTATTTCATGACAGATATAATGATGAAGTTTTCACGTCTTCGATACAGAAATTCAAATTTGTCAATCAAAGGTATTCAGATGATCCCAGAGTGCAGGGGGAAGGGGTTTTTTTTTAAAAAAAAAAAAGAAAAAAGAAAAAAAAGAAAGATCTCAAATATTAATGAGACCGATATAATAAAAATCAGACAAAAAGTGTATCAGGAAAAACGCCAAATATGTACTATGGGGTTGAATAATTTGGTCGTGTGGTCGACAAGTTCAATGAAACAAGGAGAAGATGGGTTACCGACCCATCTAACTAATAAGTCGGAATCCAAATCATCATGAAGGTAAATGGCGAATCACTATTTGTCCTCTTTAAACAAAAAAGAAAACCCAAATATATATTGGTTGCTTGCTAATTAAGGTTTTTCAATGCACATATATACTAGTGCTTTCTGAACTTCTCCCAAAAAATTACTTCTTCAATAAAGAATATTAAGGCCTAACTATCAACAAGCAAAATGCTTGCACTAAACTAGCTTAGTGCTAATTCAAATCTGAACCATGTCCAAGATTTTCTTGGATGTAATCGTTGAAGATGAGATAAACTAACATCTTTTATCTTGAGATATGCATTAGAGCTCGCCACGAGCTTTTTCGAAACAAAAGGCGATGATAATAGGCCCTGCCACATCCCCAATACCACTTCCTGCACAAAAAATACAGACTGCAAAATGACTAACTGCTTTGTGCAGTTTCAAATCTTGTCATGTGAAGGCAGCCGATATAGACTCTTACCGATCCATTGTCCTACACTAGGGCGAGTTAAACTCGCCCCTATTCCGGCCCCTACTGAGGCGAAGAAGAGTGAAGCACAGCACCCGACAGTGGCACCAGAGACCTTTCCTCTAAGAATTCTTACTTGTTTCGTTGTGTCAACGTCTGTGTCTATGGCTTTTCTGGCTTTGGAAACAGAAGAAAAGAACTGGTAGATGTCTATGCCAACGTGGACGATCCATGCAGCTAAAGCTCCGAGGAAATGCCCTATTGACACCAATCAAGGAAAGGAAAAAGAGAAGATGGCGAATTGATGAGAGTTAACAACATATAACTTGATAATGAAAGTAAGCTTATATGACCTCTAAAAGTAGTTCTGCTGACACAGTATATGTATGTGCAAATAGGCATTTGTCTTCCAGCCTTCCGAAGGGCGGAATTGGGGACATCTGCAAGAGTTGCTTATATGCGATCAGTCAAGCAGCATATCAAAGCTATAGGTTATTTAATACAAGAAAACAACTGAAATTACCTTTGAGAATTTTCCAAGCCATGCGTTGTGAACCATAATGAACTACAACTCTTTCAAGGACGCGCCTTGTTGTGACTATCGTCGTCTGTGCACGTCAAGAAAAACCTAAGATTCCTATAAACAAATAAGTATTTCAAGTTTTTGACAGGAAATTAAAGAAATTCTCACCTCAAGCATTATTTGTCTCACTGATTTCTTGAAAGGAATGACCAAGTCTATTTTATTTTCTTCCATATCATCTCCGAGGAAGTCATCATCCTCCTCTTCCATGCATAAGCGCGGTTCTAGAAGAGGAATATAGAATATCGAAAACGACCTCAGTGATGTCATCGCGAGAGTTTTCCAATGGAAAGCTGAGAAAAGTGGCTTCATCTGAATATCATACTGCTTTGTACTGTATGTCAGTGCATCACTCTGGAAGATTTTTCCAGATGCAGTCCGTATTTTAGAAAGGTAATCTTCGCTTAACGTGGCACCAGCATCGCAATAAGCATATTGCGTCGCTCCATTGCTGAAAGCCATCGAGAAACATATATATATAAAGGTAAATTCAGCTAAGAGATTCAGGAGTTGTAGCATAGTTCCGTAAGCATTTTCATACAGCAAATTCATCAGTTCCATAAAGATAACTTGGCAAATCAAAATTCTACTAGCATATTGGCAAGCATAGGCATTTCATTTCGTGAGACATGATATATTTAGACTCCCTCAGCAGTCAGCACAAAAATCCAGTGAATGTCACACCACCTACCAGTTCTGGTTACAACTTACTGATGCATAAAAGTCCTTACTCGTTACATCCACAGTATTCAGGCTTCTTAGTAAGTCTCTATTTGAGCCTTCGTCGAAAAGTTTAGATAGATGCTTTAGTACATAAGATGCATATGAAGGTCGATTTGGTACTATGGAATAGTTCCCATCCAACAAATTATTTCTAAGGACAGGAAGAAAATCAAGATACCAAATTCTATATTAGTTTGACGCCAATCATTTTCACTCAAAATTTTGTTTTACCCACAAGTTTATTCCACTCTTCCCTAAACACATACACACAAAGCACAGGTACTTATGTCCAGAAGAGGAAGCTGATCCTCACAAACACAATAATAATGTTAAATAGGCTAACATGCATGGGCCAGCACGAGAGAAGTTAAATTCTAACAAAACTAACAACAATTTAATAATATCCTAATATTGTAATTAAAAGGATAATTACTAGACTCAAATGCCTTATCATACAAACTCAGTTAAGCTACCTCCAAACAATCAACGTTCTAATTAAATATAATGTGGTTGGATTTTGCAAATTTCTTCAAAACAACAATAAAATGGCCTCAACCTTTTTACTTCTCTCCCTAATTTCCACTTAGGGTGTTATTGAGCTGAGTCAAATTGATACATTATCAGTCGCAAGCTCATCTCGACCAAATTACTTGTGTAGAAAACTTAAGCTTCACCCAACTTGACCAAATTATTTACGAATTACTTATATGGTTACAAAATTAGAATCTAAATAAAATAGTTGAGTTTCTCTCTGTCCAATCACAAGTGGGTATTCGAATCAACTGATCAACGTCAATCAAATTGCATAAAAACTCATGTTTATGAATCTGTATAAAAGCCAGAATTCATGTAATGCGGGCGAATTTATACACACCGAGGAATTGATGAGCTCAACGATACATGATGATGAACACGCTTACCCAAGTAAAGCCCCAAAAGCGAAAGGGAGGCTGAAGGCGTAGGCGGCGGCGGAAGAGCCGCCTAATTTTCCCGGGAATAATCCTCTTGAATTAAACGTCTGCCCTCCAAAGTTGGGATATTTTCGTAATAGATCCATCATCGCCATTGTTCATCGGCAAATATCAAATCAATGCCGGATTTTTCTTGAGAGATTATTATGGAAATGTGTAAACGAAAGCTTCAATCTTTAGGTATGTAATGAAGCGGAGAGGGAAAACTAACGAAATATGGTTATATGCAACGACAACTATGCCATCCTAGATAGATGGAGGGAACATAATCGGTTAAATTCGACCGGCAATCATTTTACGTTGTAATTTATAATTATTTTTTTAAAAATTGATTGTAGTATATAAACTAAATTTTGTATAAACTATTTCTGTAATTAATTTAAATTGATGGTATAATTCTAACTATATTAATCTCAATTATTTCTATTAATTAAATGTTAATTTTTTATTGGAAAAAAAAAAACATTTTTATGTAAGTTTTGATTCGATTTTTTTATAGAAAAGTTGATGTGTGTTTGAAGATTTTAGAAAAATAAAAAGAAAAATATTTAAATTTGATGTTAGATATGATCGAGAAGTGAATCGTATTTGCTATTGTTCGTATATACATAAAATTTATTATTTTTCTACAATTTTTTATATGGATGGTTAAGAAATAAATTTTGGCTGGAGCTTGAAATATTATATCTGATTTCGAGCGTCAGACTTCATATCATCACCATTTGGATGTTGAAAGAACATAACTAATTTCTAAGCATAATCTCATTTGCAGCTTGAAAGATGAGAACCGACTTATGAGCATCATTTCATTTGGAGCTTGTAAGATCATAACTAATTTTTGAGCTCATCTCATCCGGAGCTTGAAAGATCGAAATGGACTGATGAGCATCATCTCATTTGGAGCTTTAAGGACATTAACCGAGTTAAGAGCTTTATCTTCATCTCGTATGGGGCTTGAAAGACAATAATTGGTTTGTGAGCACCATGAGTTATAAGCATGATCTCTTCTAAAATTTGATAGATCACCTCTGGTTTATGACTACCATCTTGTTGGGAGCTTGAAAGATTATAATTGAGTTCTAAGCATTATATTGTTAGGAGCTTGACATACCAACACTGACATCTAAGCATCATCTTACCCGGAGTTTAAAAGATTGGATCTAAGTTTTGAGCATCATCTTATCTTGAGTTTAACACACCACTTCTAACTTATGAGTATCATCTCTTCTAGAGTGTGAAAGACCAAATATGGATGCTCTAAAGTCAGGTGTGAAGGTAATGTAAATAATAAATTGTTTAAATAAAAGATACTATTGTTCGAACTATGTGTCATCTAGAAACACTACATTTGATTATAAGCATCATGTGATATGGAGTTCGAGAGAGCAATCAAATATAAAATTATATTCAATCAGAACTCCAATCGTGTAGGCCGTCGAGTTTTGACGAGGTGTCACTTTACGACAGTTAGAAGAAATGATGAGGTTCAGGTAAAAAATTCAAAGTTGTTGATCATGGTGGAGCACAATGATAAATCGAAATGATATGGTTAAATTCAACCATTTGGACTCATATAAAATGCATATACCGGTTTCTATTCAAAATCCTATTAAAAAGTGATTTTACTATCCATGATTATTTAAAACTCGTACATAATTTCTGCTAACTATCTAAACCCTTTAAAATCTATAAATATAAGTTGTTACAATAATGTTCAAATCATTTAAATAAAAATATGAAAATTACAAAATAAACATTAATAATAAATAAATATAAATAACAAAAAATTAAAAAAAAAAATCAATTCCACGTAGGCATGTCGATAGTTTCAGGCCCGTTTAGAGTTCTCACACGTACTTGTCCCAAATTTGATTTAAAGTGATTTTGCTATTCATTCTTGCTACATTTACTCTAAATTTTAAAAATTCATAGAATATTTGAATAGTCAAATATAAGTTGTTACAATCAATGATTATCCATTTTAATGAAACTCAAACATTACATAGTAAATATTAATAATAAATAATAAATATCAATATATCTCTTTATTCTAAAGTCCTACTCCATCCCCGAAGCAAACAATATATATATTAGGGCAATGGTTCTAAATCAGTTATATATGTTGTATTTTTTAGTTCGAGGAAAATCGATTTACATTGTAATTTATAAGTAGTAATTCAAGTACAACTTTATATTTGGCTAGAGTTCAGTAACCTTCATTTCTTAACCGCAACAGAGTATAGTAATAAAGAAAAACGATGAGAATAAGGTTCAGATACCGAGAGCCATTGATCATGGTAGAGGGCATTGGAGAATGAAAATGTTAACAGGGTCGAGATGTTAGCCATTCGAGGGGGGGGCTAGGATAAATAATCAGCCTCAAACTTAATTAAACAATAAATTACACGATTTCGAGATAGGTCAAGATTATTATCTCGAACTCTGTCACTTTCACTATTATTGGGCCAAGTTACATTACTTTATCATGTCATTTGTGACCTAACAAAAGGCTCTTAAATTATATGTATCAATTTTTAAAAAAACTCATGCAAGTCAATGTGTTATATTTAGGGGGACAACTTGGTATATATTTTGTCTGATTTTTGGAATTACTAAATTGGATAAAACATAAACAAAAACCTGCAGTCGTAGAGTTTCAACTGCTCCAATGATGTCACGTGGCCAACACAAACCCCAAATCGGCACGCAAAAATCTTCGCCAAACCCCTCAGCTCAGCCATGTATGGATTGGATAACTTCCCCCATTTAATTCCACTCACATAAACTGATAAACCTATAAAAATCTCACCACACACCCACAATCAAATCTTCCTCTCCAATCCCCACAAAACCCCCAAAATTTCTTAAACTTTGTCACCCACAACAACAACGATGGCCGCCTCCACGGCCTTCTTCTCTTCAATTCTCAACGTCCCCACTTCCAAGATCTCCAATTCCGATGTCGGTTTCAACCGGATCCGCTTCTGGGCCCAAAAGAAGCAATCTTTCGCGCCGCCAATCCCAATTTCGGTCGGCGACAGCGGCCCCTCCTCCTCGGCCTCCTGCAATTCAGCCGCAATATCCAATTCCCTGACTCTCGATCACGACAGCATCAACGATGAGGAGGTGAAAAAGGCGGAGTCGATACTCGGGTCGAAAGTCCGGGTGAAGGTGCCCCTGAAAGTGTACCACGTACCCAAGGTGCCCGAATTGGATCTCACGGGCCGGGTCGGGTTGCTGAAGCAGTACGTCGGGGTTCATAAGGGGAAGAGGATCTCTGCGAATTTGCCTTACAAGGTGGAGTTCGTGGCGGAGGAGATTAGCGGCCGCGGCGGTAAGCCGGTGAAATTTCTTGCGCATTTGAGGGAAGATGAGTTTGAGTTTCTCGATTGATTGTGCTCTGAATTTTTTCTTTGGATGTGATGGTGGTGGTGTGGTGTAATAATTTTGTGTATCAAATTTCTTACTTGTGTACTTCAATGTAGATAATGTACTCGTTGATATTTACTCTGTGCCCTACATGAATTGAATTTTGAGAAACTGTCGTTGCTTTGCCTCGTTTAGTTGTGTTTGGCCTATGTCATGAGAGATGTAATCTTGCTGATCTAATTTATAAGGGGATGGACCATGATCGATGTTGACTTCAATGAACAAATTTTAGGGTAGTTGACATCTAGCTACTTCACAATATGTTGATCCTGCTTTTCTAGGATCTCTTTTACTATTGTAGTTTTGTGCCTTGTGGTAGTTTTTCGTGAATACTTCTTTGGCAGCTGAGAAACTTGGGGTTATCAAGTTGATTGGAATGCTTTAGGCATTGGATTAATACTTCTTTGGCAGCTGAGATACTTGGTAGCTGAGTTGATTTGAACGCTTTAGGCATTTGATTAAGACGGTAGTATCTTAAGGCGAAAACCTGTGCATAGCAATGAAAATAGCTGAATGTTGTCTGCTTCTCTAGTGAAGAATAGACCTAGATTATGGTTATGGTAAAAGCATGTTGTTTCAGCCTTTTTCAGTAGTGTGTGTTGACTGCTGAGAACCCGTTCAGGCATAGGTTTCCTATCATATTTTTTTCATTTTGTCATCTTTATTTGCTCTTTTGTTTTTACCTCATTGGGAGGTACGGATTTTGTAGTTTGATTTGCTGTCAATTCATAAGAACAAGAGGATACTTCGCATTGCAGATTCTAACTATGGAAAATTTCTTGTTTCATTTATTGGGGAGTATTAACTCCAGTTGATTGGATATTGGAACAAGAAACCGAATTTACAATTTTAGGAACTGAGGCTTTGAACAAATCCTTTTTTGTCATACTCAAAAGCAAATTCAATGTTAGCTGGAGACATTTATATGTGTGAGGAGAGAACTTAGAAAGTCTTCAGCAGCGTAACCTTGTCTATTTTCAACATCATAGATCAGTTGGTATTCTTTTTTCTCACATTGTGAGGATTCTTCCTAAATACGCCTTTAGAATGCATGTTTTGCTACTTCGAACATTATCCTACATTCCATTTTTTGCAATAAGGTTAAGTTCTTGAACAAATTGTTTCCATCTTAAGTTTGCAGTCCACAGACAATGCAACTGGACATTTTCTGTGAATGACATGTTTAATCGACTGCTGACATACAATCCTGTCAAACGTTGCTGCCTAATTCAGATGTGGTTGCATTTTACTTTTTACTATAGAAAGCACAATACATATGAAGTGTTGCACTTGTTGATAGAAACCTTTGAAGCCTAGAAACCGGTAAGAACCCAAAAAAAAATCTAAGGCTCATAAGTTTATCTCCGTTATTATTCTTTGTTTTCTGAATTGACTCGTCCTGGTTTCAATACTTTTTTGTTGGTGGTGCTAAAAAAGTAAGTAAGAAACATTTTCCTGTCACAAATTGACTGCCATTTATGATAATTTACACAGAGAGAGAGAGAGAGAGAGAGAGAGAGAGAGAGAGAGAGAGAGATGAGTGATGAAGGGGCGTTGAGTTAAGCTCTTCTTCTGGGATATATAGTTGCTGCTTTCACATCTTCTTGTCAGTTCTTTGAAGCTTGATCTTATATGTTCCAAATTGTCTCTTGATTCTTGAATTTCACTTGGTCAGTTTCCCATTGATGCTCCCCGATATAGCCCTTATGAATCCTTCTGGATACACTTGTTGTTTCAGCTTGTAACTTTTTCGAGATATGCATTCTTGATGATTCGTTTGTTCTTCTGCATCGTTGGACTTTTATTTGGTAGATGATTTGAATTGGGTATGTCGCGTGATCAAAAGTTGGTGCTTATATATAATGAGTGATGGATAAATAATAACCACGATCTTGTGAACCCTACCATTTTGAATATTAATAATGTATTCTAGTTACTCTTTTTAAAAGGATATTCCTAATAAGTTTAAATTTCATCACCTAAGTCAAATTGACTTGCCATTTTGTAAACACACCATTTCATTTATACATAGCAAGAGAAGCTCAAATGAGTTGTATTCTCTCTTTCATTGTTTCTCAACTAAAAATTGTAATATACTCCAATGTTTTTCTTTTTTAGGGATATTCATCAAGCTTCAAGCACAGTATATCTAAATATATAGAGATATATTTGTATTATTGAGTAAGAATAATAATTAATATTTATTACAGAATTGCATGAAGATAAATAACTAATTCAATTTTGCATTTCTGGTCGCAATGTACACACACTCGTATTACTTCAACGTGATACACAAATTTTTATTTTTGAACATAATTATTAACTTACGATTCGAATGAACAAATGAAATGAATTATTAACTTGCCATTAGGTAATTTGAGGATATATTAGCTATTAAGCAAATTGATTAATTATATTTTAATAATTTAATTATTAAGTCAAATTGGGGATTAATTACTTTTTTTTATAATAGATTAATTACTGTAACCGTCCATTTTCTGGCAATGAATCCTTTTCCGAACCGGCTAAAGTGGTGGCTGAAAATCGAAGAGAGTCGGCCCCTCCAAATCATTTCTGGTGACCTCCAATCGAACCAAACACAAACCCACCCCACACACTGATGAAATCGAAGATAGAAATTGAAGCCAATCGAAGAGAAAATTGACAGAAGAAATCGAGGAGAGAATACAAAAGATTTTTAAAAAAAATCGAGTCGAGAAATCACTTAATAAACTGAGTATAGAGTTCACAACAAATAGACTCAGATCTGGATAGTTTCGATTATTACAATCATAGAAACCGATTCAAAAAATCACAAAAAAATCGAGTATAGAGTTTACAACAAATAGGCTTGGATCTGGATAGTTCCCATCATCATATCCATACCATTGCAATAGACAAATCGAAGAGAGTATTCACAACAAAGATTCATCACAAAATCCATGGAAACATAAGCAAACCCCCACCTCTCCATCGCCTTCCCCTTCACAATAGATGAGTCGGCGGCCATGGAGCGACGACGGACATGGTGCGACGAAAACCACTACTGCCGCACACCACCACTACCGCCAGTCGCCACCGCCTCAAGAGAGAGGTTGCAGGGTTAGAAAGAGAGAGTCGCATGGACAAGAGGGTGAAGATGGTGAAAGGAAAGGCCAGAAACAGTTATCTCGCCCAAACAGTGCATGATCACACCAATTTGGTGTGTTTCTTATCACAGCCAAACAGCAGAAACAACGACGATTTGGCACAAGTGTGGGGCGGGCCAGGATAAATTACACTTGGCCCAACAGACCGAGATAAATTTAATCCATCCTACCAAACACCCATTTAACATTGTTGGGCCAAGATACCCAATCCTATTTTGCTTTTAACAAGATTACCAAACTGGGCATTGAGTGAATAAGATTGAATTCGACATCTATCATTTATCTACCTATATAACTGTAGATATGTGAAAGATTGTGTGCAATTTTATGATATTTATACATTCAATTAACATTAACTATAGGGCTAATTATAGTTTTCCATCAAACCTTTTTATACTTTTCATTTTTATCCCCTAAAATTATTTTCTATTTTCGTCGACTATTAACCGAATTTGAAAAAAAAAATGCCCACAAAAGTGGAGCCCTCCGAGAATTATTTTATCACGTTTTTGTTGTTGCTATTGTAGTTTTTTTTTTCAATTGATTGTGCTTCGTTTATAGGTACGGTTTTGTTTTGTTAGATAAATTTCAAGACAAAATGACAACTCAGTATGTGTTTTTACTCCATTTCTGCATGAAATTTAGCTCATTAAAAATAAAAATATCAATTTCCGACAACTTCATGCATTTTTCTAATGGAAATTTAAAAAAAAAAAAACAAAAAAAATGCAAAGTTGGATGGAAATTATAGTCAAACTTGAGTTTATCCCTTTCATCAAACAATAGTTATTGTATACACTTCATTAGAAAAAAAGCTTTATGTACTTTTTCATTTTTTATATTTTTTTAAAAAAAGAAATGCTTTTTACATACTTCAAATTTACATGCTAGATTATGCATCGGATATCATGCTCATGTAATAATGTCAATCAATGCGCCATCTGTATTCTAGTTCTAGACTAAACGTGCGTTAGTGATAGAAAGTATCATAAAAATATATTCTTCTTCTGCTTTTCTTGAATAAAGTCAACATTTTGATAACAAGAATCAGAAAAGGAGAAGAATAAAGAAAACCCCTCAAATCTTGTTTCCTTAAAGTGGGAAAATGCCATAAAGTAATTAGGTTAAAGAACAAACGTACAAACAATGGACGGTCCATAGTTTTGGCTTTCATAAACGAAAATCAGATTGTGAATTACAAATACAAAAATGATGGGGGTGGTGAGATAGTGCTTGAATATTTGATTCATTTTTCAAGTGTATCATCATCATCATCACCATTCATCGGTTGTACGAAACCAAATTGGAAAAGGTAGGTCAAGTTCGCTTCACTCTTCTTTCCCTTTATATATTTGACAGGATACCTCAAAATGGTGCCAAATTTTGGTTAATTTTCTTGAAATTCGAGATTTTTGTGCCTTCCTATTTGTTTAGACGTGTGATTTTTGGTGGGGTTTTAGCATTTCACGGTAATTATTTGTATTTGGGCTGTTTTGAGCCTTTTGGGTTCATTTCGTGATAATTTAGTCAAGAATTCATTTGTTTCTGGAACTAATCAAGTTAGTATTTTTCTGCGTGGTGCTCTTTTTTGTCTGGATGGGGTGCGGGAGATGATTGAATTTTTTGTGTTTAATTTTCAAAATTTGTGTGGGGCTTTGGGGTTTTATGATTCTTGATCACACTGAGACCAAGGAAGATTGTTTCTAATCAAAGTTGGTGGTGCTTGATTACTAGTTGATGCTAGAAAGTTGCATCTGGGTGAAATTGTTGAGGGATCAAGATTTGGCTTATCTTTTATTAATGTTGTTACCCTAGCCAAAATTGTGATTGAAAAGGGAATCGTATGCCACCCGCTATATAGTCAAATCAAGAAAATTGATAAATCCTGTTATATAGGAGCTAGTTTTTAATGCTTCAATGATCTCCTCTGTAAACTGGGATTAACTTCCATCTCTCTCTCTCTCTCTCTCTCTCTCTCTCTCTCTCTCTCCTCTCCCTCCTGGTTCTGCAGATTGATTATTTCCTGCACTGTTTACTCTTTGTGCAATTTTTGTCCTTCAAGATGCCCCCTCTGTGAATATAGTATATTAGAAAACTAAGAGGGTATCTGTTCAAGGATTTTATTGAATGTTATCACATTTATCTTGCTTGTGAATAATGTTACTACATTTTTTAAAGTCTTCTTGATCTTTGTTTATGATGATTGTTCGTTGCTGAATCATTTACTTTTAGCAGCATCAGGGACAGTATTACCTAATATAACATTCATGTGTGGAGAGCAGTAACTGGCAATTACTAAGATATAATTGTGAAGTGCCGTCAGCCTGGAATATCTATTTTAGTCCTGCTCACTTGGCGTGGTAGAGGACACACCAATACAATGCCAGCTGTTGTTATGTGCATGTGATGATCGAGTGATCTTACAGTTTGAAGCACAAAAAGATGGGTTTAAAAGTGAACCAGCTTCTTTTGGTATGTCTCTTTGTTGTAACATTTGGTCATAGTATAAGAGCTGAACAAGACGAACAGACTTTACAAAGAGTAATAACTGCTCCACGGAGGAATGCAGAAGGTGGTGTGATAGATGGATCTGGTACTGAGCATATTAGTGATGAAACGGGTGCGTGGCAGGATGGGAATGGTAGAGTCTCAGTGTCAACAGTTGCAATTTGCACGCTGGCAATGGCTGCAGCTACTGGTTTGGGGGCTCTCCCTTTCTTTTTTATGGAGCTTGATCCTCAATGGGCTGGAATATGCAATGGAATGGCAGCAGGAGTGATGCTTGCTGCAAGTTTTGACCTTATACAAGAAGGACAGGGCCATGGAAGTGGCAGTTGGGTGGTGTTGGGTATTTTGTCCGGTGGTGTTTTCATCTGGCTTTGCAAGAAGGTGAATCTCTTTGACTGTAATAAATTTATATGTCTGATCTGTCCATGAAGTTGTTGTGAAATGCCCCTTATGATCATGATGTTACTACATTCATAGTTGTTCTGTTATCTATATCTCTTTAAGCTTTTTGATTGGCGACTGTTTCTGCTTCTTCACCTGTAGCTTTAAATTTCGATTACAATTTGTCATGTTAAGGCTACTGTAACTCTCTGGTGGACCCTCTTTTGATTCCTTGGATATAGAGTTATCTAGTTGACTGCAGATTCGTATGCCTCCAATCAGTTTTTGGGTTTTGTAATGGCTGTTTCCTATGTGTTAAGACTTTTGAGTTGCTTGGTGGACTGGGTGTTAGGCAGCAATTTAAGTTTTGGTTTTCTCGCCCTCTTCTTTTCCTTTTCCTTTTGTTTTATTTTTCTAAGCCTGTTTGACAAGTCTTCCCTACACACGCTTCATCTTTAAAAAATTGGTTTTCATGATATGCCTCAGTGCCTCTAATATTATGTTGCAAATTTCTCAGAATTGTTGGCTGTGGTGACAATGTTATCCGATGCACACACATGCTTAACAGACTTGAATGGTCTTGTGTTGTTTATTGAAATGCTAGAGGATACATTCCCAAAGATGGTCTTTACATTGACAACAATAATGAAATTACTTAGAAAGAAAGATGATAAATCGATCCCATCACAAGTGGCCCTAACCCCTTATCCATTATTTACTAAGGTTTGTGCTATGGCATCCATGTCAATGGAAATGGATTTTATTTTATTCTATCACTAGCTTAAAGTAAATGTCATCTGCTTTATATTCCTCGTTATGAATTCAGATCCAACGACAAGGCCTTTTCTTAACTATGTAACAATTTATATTATCTTCCTGCTCTCTCTTCAATTACTTTAAGCTCAATTGGTTCTTGCCAGTTTCTGTTACTCTGAAATCTTACGGAGTCCCAAGCAGTTGTAGTGCAAAGGTTTTTAATTGATAGTCTCTAATCTATATATTTTAATCATTCTAGAAGAAGCTTACTAGCAACATTTCCTGGCATTATTTGTACTTTGGAATTGCTATTTCTTCTTCCTTTATTTGACTGGTAACATATTCTATTGTCTACGTGTGTTTTTTTAACTCAGTTTCTTGAGCAATATGGTGAAATGAGCATGCTGGACATAAAAGGAGCAGATGCTTCTAAGGTCATTCTTGTTGTTGGAATCATGACTCTTCATTCTTTTGGGGAGGGATCTGGTGTTGGAGTTTCCTTTGCTGGCTCTAAGGGTTTATCACAAGGGATATTGGTGACGTTGGCTATTGCTGTGCACAATATACCTGAGGGCCTGGCTGTTAGTATGGTCCTTGCGTCGAGAGGAGTTTCTCCACAGAATGCCATGATATGGAGTGTGATTACGTCGCTACCACAGGTAATTAGTCCTGATCGTGGAAAACCATGCATAATTTACATAACTCTAGATACAGAATGAATATGAGGCAAGAGACTACACCATACTGTAGAAATAAACAGGGAGGATGTAATTACTTGTTCAAGGCATCAGTCTATCACCATAATCTGTTCCATTTGGAACAGGTGAGAATTAATCACTATATTTTGGAACTAGTGATTGTTGATTCTTTGGGACTGGATCTTATTGAGTCAATGTAAGGGTGAATATCTCTGGTGAAATTTTAAATTATCACTTGTGGCTACTTGGCTTCTCCAGATACCATTTGTGGATATTGGAAACCTGTGGTATTTAAGTTTTTGCTGCGTGTATGGGTGTGTGCAGAAGTTCTTTTCTTCTTTTGGGGGGTTGGGGGAGGGGTATGGTGGAAAGATTGTTGCAATCTTTGTTTTTAAAGTTGGAAATTAGTATCTTATCTAGTTTGTTAATGCAGCCTCTTGTAGCGGTTCCTTCATTTATATGTGCTGATGCATTCAACAAGTTCTTGCCATTTGCTACTGGATTTGCTGCCGGTTGTATGATTTGGATGGTTATGGCTGAGGTCCTTCCAGATGGTTTCAAGGTAAAAATAGAAGAACATATTTCAAATGCGTATAGGTTAATGAAGCAAGAATTCTCTTTTGGCCAGTATTGCTGACATACTATTCCCCTTTTCATTCATTATGAATTATGAGTGGCATCAAAAGCTAGATTTTGTGCTCGTGAATATAAAATCATAGTAATTTACACGAAGTCCTGATTAAGCCCTTTCATATAATTTGATTGTCTATAGATAGAATGTCCTTTTGGTTCTATGATTATGGTACTTAGAACCCAAAAAATATTGATCGAGTAATGAAAAACAAAACATCTTTCTTTGATGTCTCTGTTGATTCTCTGTTCTTTTATGGGCTGAAATAATATTCCCCAAACTCGATCAATTCCTATCTGATGGCCTTGTTACTTGTAAATGTTAGATGAAAAGGACCGGAGCTGGTCCCAACATCAGAACTAATCTACTTGGATTGTTTTTAATTTTTCCCTTATTTGCAGGAGTCTTCCCCATCTCAAGTGGCATCTGCAGCTACGCTATCTGTGGCATTTATGGAGGCACTCGGTGCTCTATTTGAGCATTTCAGCCACAACTACAGGTGAGACCTCCGTCTGCTAGCTAAATATTTTCTGTAATTTGTGTGATGATATGATGTCGTTTTCTCTCATTCACTTCATGTTTCTCTTCCGGGTTTAATGGAGAAAGGACAAAATCGCAAAATTTAGCATGGTTTTATTTTTGCAGTCAAGAAGATGCTTCCGGTTTTTTTGTTTCTCTATTATTCGGCCTAGGTCCTTTGCTTGGTGGCGTAGCCCTCGTTGCATTTGCTCTTGCTTTCCGGCTTCGGCATGCATTTCTTACTGGTATGGCCTCTGGCATTGCCTTTGTCCTCGGTGCCTGGCGACCCCTCCAACTACTCGTGTCTTCTAAGATGGGGCTTCTTCCGCTCCTGTTTCTTCTTGGGGTCGGAGCAGCGTTCATCCACGTACCTACATCCATTCTCACGAATTCTCGACTGCACAGGAAGATTTCAGCAAACACATTATCTTCTGTCACCGGCTTCACTGTAAGTGCACTCACGCTTCAGTCAGTCCTGTCTTGTGCAGCAGTCGCCCTCCATGCTCTCGCTGAGGGACTTGCGTTAGGTGTAGCTGCACCCAAAGCTTACGGGCTCGGGAGGCACATGGTCCTCCCCGTCTCCCTCCATGGGTTCCCTCGTGGCGCAGCTGTGGCTAGCTGCATTTTTGGAGCAACCGATAGTTGGCATGCTTCCCTCTTATCCGCTGCCCTGATCGGGTTTGTGGGGCCGTTATCCGCCATTGGAGCGATACTTGCCGGGATTGACTACAGCGGGTTGGACCACGTGCTGGTGTTTGCTTGTGGAGGACTTTTCCCGTGCTTTGGGAGCACGGTGGGAAGAGCGGTTAAGTTAGATAAACGGAAGAGCGTTTTTGGGGCTGTAGTCGGCATCGTGTTTGCTAGTCTGTGTCTAACGTGCACGAAGCTCGTGTGCTTGCACACACCATATTGCAACTCTGCTCCTGAAGCTGTCAGGTGATGTTTATACTGCTTGACACAACAAGAAAGGAAGAAAAAAAGAAAAAGAGAGAGAGAGAGAGAGAGAGAGAGAGAAGAAAACATTTGAGAAATGATTTCTGAGCAGTCTACTCCATATTCATTACTGCTGGAATGCTGCTTAGGGTTTTTGTATCTTTATGTTATTTGCATATTTTTTTCATATATGATTTTGTATTTTTTTTCCTAGACTCGAAGTTAACTGGTAGATAGTTAAGTTATAACCTTGATATAAAATACCTGCTCGTAAATGGATTAGATGAAGATTTATTCCCTACGATGATTGTTGCATCCTCAATTCAATTTAACGTTTTTTAAAAGCTTTTATGGCGCATTTTCTTTCGTTGCAAGTTTATCATAAGAAAACAAGAAATACTAACGGTTTTCATATTTTTTTACCATATGTTATATTAAGTGAAAAATATAGGAAAATATAATGAAATATTGTCACATAAATATTTTGTAAACAATCATTATGAATTGAAGTGAAAATAAGAGAAACTGTTCAGAAAATTTTCAATCCTGATCTGGAACCAAAAAAAATTATTCACTTTATAGAGTATATGAAAAGAGTGAAACAATGGTAAAAAATAATATATTTTAATATTTTCATAAAAGAGAACGCATTCTTAATATTTTGCCGTAGTTAATTCTACTTGACAAATTGGTGTTTATTTATTTACTTGAAAACTGCCACTGGTTAAGGCTGATTATTAACATATAGACATATATATATTGTCATATGTATAATTCATAACTATTATGAAACCTTACTAATAAGAAATTGTTAAATGA
Source organism: Monilaria moniliformis (assembly GCA_034509125.1). Taxonomy (NCBI): domain Eukaryota; kingdom Viridiplantae; phylum Streptophyta; class Magnoliopsida; order Caryophyllales; family Aizoaceae; genus Monilaria; species Monilaria moniliformis. Next base: position 30,637 of record JAYDZE010562971.1, on the reverse strand, counting down.
AGATAAAAAAAACATTATACATTCAAGCTGACAAGTAGCATTAAATTTGCAAGTAAAATAGGATGTCTATTTGAAACAAAACTTGAGCTCTAGTAGAGCAATAGAGATGTAGAGTACAGTATTCATAAACATGATGTTGAAATTACAACACTAAAATTTGATGAACAAACAAGTAGCCTAGGTCATAAACCAGTATAATTTAGTGAACTAAGAAATACAGCTCAAATCAGACATATCTAAATGAACTAACTGTTTCCCATGTTGGGATCTTTGTTCTAATCAAAATTTGCAAATGTAATTAGATGAGAAATCAACTCAAATTCCGCCATATTGCACTCGGTTTAGTGCCTCTATGAAAGCTGGTTATGCTCTTGAGGCAGATTTCTAAGTTTTAAGGCCAAACAAGTTTTCAAATAATTTTGTGGCTGTTGGAGGAATATCTGCGCGCCGAGGAGCCATGAAATTGACAATCTTTTCATGCACATGATACCTGGAGGGCCATTTCAAGAGTCAAACCAAGCCAGAGAAGTAACTACACATAACGTCCTACAAATAAAAGCTAAACATACCGTATCTTGCGACTCTTTGAAGCACGGCGGTCAACAATTTTTCTTTTCTTTGTTTGCAATCTTTTGAGAGCATAGAAAGCCACCTCTGTTAACAATAACAACATATCCGGACAGTCAATATCTATATATAATTTTAACATGCAGCGACATGCTTGCAAATAAAATCGAAGGAAGCTACAGGAACACTAGGAAAGCAAATTAGTAATAATTATACAGTGATGAATAACAATAAAAGGCCTTGACAAAAAAGTTGAGAAATTGATAGTCATCCAGTGCTGCAACATGTAGCGAGATGTTCATACAATGTATATGTATTCCTAAACAAATTAATAGGCTGAACTCTAAAAAAATTACCAGACGATGATGGGTCAACTGTCTCAAAGAACTCTTTCAATAGTTGCTGGTAAAATTCTGAGTCATCCAGAAGTTCGGGATCACCATTTGTGGAAGTCTCCTGGTCAGGTATATAAAAAAAATTCAGGCATCAAACAGTATGAGACTTCTAAGGGAGGCTACAAGAAGTTCTCCAACAGGTACAGCCCTAATTTCGAAGTCCCCACTTCTCAATTTCATAATTCTTGAAACTTGTAATAAGCAATCTTGCCCGTCCCCCTGATATTATTTTTCCATGTTTAATAAAATAGGTGGTTCCCATGGAGAATCCGCACCTTATAAGAAAATAAGATGTGCTGTGCCATTGAACCAACAAATTACTCATTGAATTTGATAACTCGTTAAAACTGCTGAAAGTATGTGTTTTATAAGTTCAATATTCTTCATGTAGATTTAATCCATTAACAGATTACCAGAGTCAGACATCATGCAACATTTCATTAATTTAGACCACCTCGGAGAACAAAATCTTCAATGAGGCATTGATGTCGACAGATTGATGATCTGAATGCGCAAAAGGAATATGCAGTTACTTATGCTCTTATAACTACACAAATGAATATATAATCAGCGAACCAGACTCCTACTTGTAACCCAACATAATTAAAATAATACCTCTTGCTTAACATTCTCTGCATGGCATGGCACCTGCAGAAGGCCAAGAGAGATTAAGATACACAGCACAGGCAAAGTGCAGAGTAACATATACACAATCATCAAATGACTAAAGTGCTGATCCAAACCCAAAATTGGTGTGAGACTGTACTTCAAACCTACATTTCCAAATACAGCAACAGCCGATCTATTCTGCTGCATCCCCTTAATCATTTTACTAGGATCCCTCATGTAAGCAGCCACTTGTTCACTTATACTCTGAACGAGAGAAAAAGATCAGTAGCAGATAGTTGCAGATCTCGTGCAAGGAGGAAATCTCAGTGGTCTTGTTAGAAACCTGATTGAAGGCATGCAATTTGTCCCTAATAGCAGCTGCACCAGTTGTCACCTGGGTCTTCCTATGCCATTTGTCAATTGACTTGTTCCTAAACGAATTCATTCTGCAACATAGAATAGTTGATATACTTAATATCAGTACAAAATCACTATGATCCCAGAAAAGCCAAGAACATGATGTTAAGTGTTCTCATACATAAGAATACCAGAGTAATACTCATGTTGTGCAATGCATTTAGATGGAAAAAAACGCACTTACTATTTTGACTACTATTTCCATAATATATGTAGATATACATACAGATATTTAAGTTCTAAGTGCTTCCATACGAAATTTTTAATATAGTATATAACAATGTGAAATCTCAAAACTATCTAACCAACTTCAGTGAGCAGCTACATGACCTAAAGAAACCAACTAAAACCTGCTAGGTAATAAAAGTACCTTGATTGTATTTGGGCAATCTGAATCCATTCTTCATCAATATTCCCATCTGAGATGCCTGGCGCATTTGATTGGTTGGAATCTCTCACGGGGTTAGCTAAATAGGAGAAAATATCCAACCACATTTCCCATCAACATTCAATAAAGATAACATGTTTGAAGGGCATATCCAACATGCATACCTTCTTCAAATCGAGTAATAGATGGATTATTCGTCATCAGAGCCTGAGAAAGTTAACTTCAATTATGCACCGAAAAAACATTTAGAAGGGCTAGGCGCTTTTATAACACAAAAATAATTTACTAAGTAATGAAAATGTATGGGGCACCAAAATGAAACTAAAAGGATATAGATGCTCAAATGACAAGCACACCTGCTGCAACTCTAGTATAGAATCCAACGTCTTCTTTGACGAAGCAATTAGATCTGAATATGCTTCACTGACTTCATTATCAGCATCACAATATAAGGACTTAATCTGCTCCTGTAGACAAAAGGTTTTTTGTCAGTAGAATGTTTCAGGGCATGCTTTCTGTGAAATAACTTGTGAAAAACAGGCAAAACCTCTGGAAGTCTATTACAACTCGAGAATGGTTTCTGCAGCAAGAATCTGAACTCAAGGGTCTTATCCCAGAGCGCCTAATCACAGGAGGAGACGGATATGTCAACACAAGATCTCAGTAATAGCATAAGTACCAACCAAAAAAGAGAAGTCCAGCAAGGGGAGCAGCAAATTAATAGAGTGGCAAACATATAAAAGCAAAGACATCTCTTGTCTTGCTAGTTTAAAAGGCAGGAACACAGAAGCAGAATAAAGTATCTTTTTGAAAATAAAGTTGCTAAAAGAAGTAAAATTTGAACTTGCGAATAACTACTGACTTTGTTGGAAATCAGCATATGCAATTACATAATTCAGAGCAAATTCAAAATTAGAGTTGAATGAAACAGTGAACTAGATGTAATGGCCCAGTAACATCATACCCTTTGATTTTTAACAGCTTGACCTTTTTGAATGTCCTCATCCGTATGACGCTTTAGATTCCTCCAAATGTCTCTGGATATAATACCGAGTAAATTAGCAAGTTACAGAAGTGCAGATGGAAATCCCTCTAAAATGATCCAATAGTGCTGGGACACGGAAAACGATGATAGAGAAAAATCGCTAATGGGATAAGTTAGCAGGATGCATTCATGATAAAACAACATACTGTTTCTCTTCCACACGATCTCCTTTACAGCCCTATACTAAGAAGAAATTCTGAAATTGAGATTTATTATTAGTTTTAGATATACCATAACCAGTCATGGAGAGGAGATACAGCAAAATTCAAAGAGGAGATAAAAAGTTGCACACTTCTCACATGTGAAGCAAAACTATGTATTTGATAACTCCTGTGTGCTGCTAAGCTATTAAACTTATTTATTTACAGCTATCAGTATATGAATATCAGATCATGAAGAGTAGCTTTAACTTTAAGAACATAATTTTTCTCGTGTCGTCTTAGGAATTCAGAAGGTTTCCAAATTTTAGCTATAAAGTTCTAAAAGGTGACAATCATATAACTAACCGTCTCGCAAACAAATCTTTACCAGCAGCTTATCACTTAAGTGCACTTATAACAGAAGCCAACAAAGTAGAAAAAGACAGAGAACATAATAATTTAATTCTCTAACAAGAGGAACATCAAATAATGCAGCAGTTCAATTACTCACTGCTCCTGGTTTTGAAGTTCTCTATATTCTTTCTCCAGCTCGTCCAGCTCCTCGCCTTTCTGAACGTCTTCATCACTACGCTCTCCTTCCTCATTGTCCTCTTCTGAGCCTTCCTCACTGTCCTCGTTTTCCTCCTCACTGTCATCACCAATATGGTCATCTTGATCTTCATCATGAAAATCATATTTGTTGCCATCATCACTGTCCATCTATATATATGAGAAATATAATGAAGATAGCAGATTCATAATGAGTAGACAGAAAAACAAATTCTCCACTGAAAAATTTGACAAACTAAGGAGTGGTCTTCTAACATGCATAATTCCGTCGTTCATGTCTTCGTCCGATCCCATATCACTATCACTCCCCATCACCTTTCTCGCTTTCTTCTTCCCCATTACTGAAGAAATACCTAAACACAAAATATATCGATATTCAAAATCAATCAAAGATAAAAGTAGTGACTCGTACAATCGCTGAAACAAGATACAATAAAAAAAGAACATCATATATTTCAATCACTATATTATTATGATTATGCTAAATTGGGGAAAAATCATATCTTACAGATAAACAAGAGAACGATTTCCACCAGAGATTAATAAACAGAAACTTCTCAAAGAAAACAGAGATTTATCGGTATTAGGGTTTAGGGTTCTACGGCTGACAAAGAGGAGAAGAGTTTGGGAGGCTATAATTGGAAATTCATCAGTTTAATGACAAGTATCTTTTCTAATACATATATAAAAGCTGAATAGTTAGAAGAAATTGCAATTGCCACTTCCCGCCAAGAACAATCCTATCACATTTTCCACCCAAAAGTTTTGTTGTTTGCTGTATGTTAACTAACTCTTCTCAATACTTGCTGACAAATTTTCACTCTTACTGAAAACTTGTTACCGCCGAATTAATAACAGCAAATACGAGTATTTGCAATTCCAAGATCAATTTAAATTAAAATACTACGCTTTGGAGTCAAGATGTTAAACTCGCCTGTCTGTAAATAATTAAATAACTTAGTCAAGAGTAGAGAGAGGAGGCATACTCGGCGGCGGTGGTCGGCGAGGAGGACTAGTCGGAAGAAATTGAAACGAAGAACTAGAAGATGACAGCGCGCGCGAGGGAGAGGGTTGGATGATGAAGGAGAGAGGAAAGAACAAGAGGGCTTGGGCCTAATTGGGCTTCTCATAATAAAACTTGGTTGTCTTTAAAATTATGAATGAATAACTAAATAGGCAATATCAAATTAGTCTATCAAAATAATCAAAATTAATAATTAGCCACAAATTAAAAAAAAATATATATATATATATAGTCAATTTTGACTTGCAAATACATAAATGTCATTTTTCTCTCTAATTCTTTTATCTCTCTTCAACATTATTCTACTACCGCCAGCGTCGCCCCATCGCTACCGTCGCCCCTCCCCTGTCCCCGCCAACACCGCCTAACGCCCTCCCTACACACTGTCAAGGCTTTGAATTTATGGTATGAGTTGGTCAATTCATATTTTGCATACCAAACTTATGTAAATTTGGTATACAAAACATGAATTGGCTGAAGTAATACCATGCATACTAAACTTGTATGGTTTGAATTCATACCATGCAAGTTTGGTAAACATGATATGAATTGGTTAAAGGGATACCATGCATATCAAAATTATATGATTTCGTATGCATGGTTTGAATTCATACCAGACCTTTTAGACCAGCGCGCGGCCAACCTTGGCACTGTGCGCGCATGTTAGGTAAGCTTGGTATGAATTTCATATCAAGTTTACAAAACATTCGCGCGTAATTCATACTGGGTTTACCAAACATGCACGCGCAGTGCCAAGGCTAGTTGCGCGCAGGTTTGGTAAGGTGGGCACATGCATGTATGATAATCCTGATAAAGATACAGCCAATTCATATCATGCTTACCAAACAAAAGTTACAAATTAAAAAAAAAAAAAAAACTAAGGCAAGAACATTTATTTCAAATAAAGGTTTAATATGCGTAGTATGAATTTGCTCAATTCATACCATCATACCGACAAAACTCTAAAACCACACACAAAATGGCAAGAACCATGATTCAAGCCAAGCATCACAAAAATTTGAGGACACAACAAAGATCCACCAATTCAATAACGAATTGAACGAATGTAGAAAATGTTGAGCAAATAATCAAACGAATTGAATGAATGCTAAATTTCATTGATTTAAATGATACAAAAATTCCTACAATATTAATCTATATAAAAGTTATTAAGGTCATCCATAACGTTATTCTTTCACCATCCCTTCCCTTCAACTATTCATCAATTATTCATGGGTCTCACACCATTTTTTACCACATCCCTTCCTCAAGAAATAACACCCACATTCATATCCTTTCACATTCTCTTGCCTTGCATTATTCATGTATCTAAGCTCTTATTTTTTTATTCATTTCCATTTCTTATATTTATTATATATTATAATTATATTATATTTTTTGATTTAATTAAAAATATGAATTTCATTAAAATAAGAAAAATTACATAATTCTAATCTAAAAAATATACATATAATATACAATTTTGTATATTTATATGCACTAACTAAATTAAATTCATTAAAATTTTAAAGTTCAATTAAACTCATATGTAAATTCAATTTAATTAACATTTATTAAAATTTTAAATCCATACTGTAATTAAGTTTATATATTAATTAAATTCATATGCTAATAAAAAATTAAATATATCATTTAGAAAATAAAAAATGAGAAAAAAACACAAAAAACGAAAATAAATGAAAACATAAATAGCGTGGCAAAATCTCAAATTAACAACAATAATCGAAAAAATTAGATCAAGTTTTTTAGCATCAGGAAAACCTGGTTCATGCATTGAATGAGCTATTAACCGTCCTATCAAAATAGATGATACCATAATCTGGTTGTAAATGCTATTATTGCTTGGTAGCTTGTATCTTGTCACTTTGTTTTCTGGAGTAAAAGTTTTTTACAGAGTAAATTAAATATTTAACAAATTAATAGAAGACAATATATGGTCTAGAGGTGCTTTTTTTTTTTTGTCTGTGTTTATTTAAATGCAAAAATGTATCAAAACTTTTACCACAATTACACTAGCATATCTAAGGAAGATACAAAAAGTGTAATATGACTTCTAGTGGCGGATTGGGGGGGCAACCCCCCCAAGGGCAATTTCTCCTTACCCCGCCAGAAAAACCGCCATGGTCGCCCTCTTCCTTAGCCGCCCGCCCTCCCCGGAGAAGAAGATAACTGAAAAATTTAGTTGAACTCAACTAATTTCGACTCCTTCGTTATGAAGTTTTGGATCCGCTACTAGTGACTTCTATCGTATAATAAGAATATTACAAATTTACAATTAAGCTTCAAACTTACTAACATTAATTTAATAATCACAATGTCAAGAACGCCGAATTTTGATTTTAATTTATTTTATTGAAGTATTATTGTTAAATTCAATCATAATTATCCTTTGGAAATTCACTGAACATTTTGTACAATGTAATGCTTCTTAACCCCAAAAACAGTCTTTCTGATGAGAATGATTAGAGATGGTTTAGTTAGATTTTCATCTAAGAACAATCATGGAATTGTATTCAAAATTCAAATCTTCAAGGATAAAAAGGTGAGAAAATTCTGACTGTTCAATTCATCAAAGCAAGCAAAATATTTTAAAATTTATGGACATATAATAACATGAATGGAATTTATGGCTCAAGGAGAAAGCTGATGGCTAATATAGCCAGCATGGATGCTCTAACGCTTATCATTACCTTCACCTAAGAACCTCCCCCCCCCCCCCCCCCCCGCCCCCCCCCCCCCCCCCCCC
>JAYDZE010562971.1:0-22705 GCA_034509125.1 Monilaria moniliformis | reverse complement strand
CACCTCTCTCTCTCTCTCTCTCTCACTCACTCTCACTCTCTCTCTCTCACACACACACACACACACATCATGGTGTCCCCCCCCCCCACACAACACAGGCCCAAATGGCTAGGATGATGTGTTTTCTGTTCTTTGTGTGCTTTGTCTATGCTGTTTCTGCCATTACACCACCTCGTCCTCTGGAAGGTATGCCTACAATTTCTTCTTTGTTTAGTTTTTTATTTTGTTCATTTATTAGTATTTTTTTTTGGGGGGGTGGGGGTGGGGGGGGGTTGTTGGAAGGTATGTCCTCTACATCTCTTTTCTAGTTAACACTGACCAATGCACTATAACATTTCCTTAAGGGCTCCTACCCAATGGGAATTTCGAAGAACCACCAATGGCTCAATACATTAACAAAACAGTGCTCCAAGGCATGAACGCACTGCCCAAATGGGAAATCAGTGGAACGGTGGAGTACATCTCAGGGGGGCCTCAGCCCGGCGGGATGTACTACGTGGTGTCACACGGTGTCCATGCCGTTCGCCTCGGCAATGCCGCGTCCATATCCCAGACAGTCCCCGTGAAGAATGGGTCACTTTATGCACTCACATTCAGTGCGTCGAGAACCTGCGCACAAGACGAGGTGCTGAGGGTGTCGGTGCCGGGGCAAACGGGTGACCTCCCGTTGCAGACGCTCTACAGCAGCAACAGAGGCGACACCTATGCCTGGGGATTTAGGGCTTACTCGAATTCCGTCAACCTCACTTTTCACAACCCTGGCATGCAAGAAGATCCTGCCTGTGGCCCTCGTTTGGATGCTGTTGCCATCAAGGAGCTTTTCCCTCCAAGGCCCACTTTAGGTAATTCATCCCGCCAGAGATCCCGTGTTTTTCTTGTTTCTTCCAGTTTAAAATAAAAAATAAAAAATGCCATGTGTTCTAAAACGACTTCGCCATTTACTTAAAATGAAAGAGTTACCTGGCCTAATTTACTTCATATCTGTAACTTTTGTTGCAGTGAACCTGGTGAAGAACACTGGTTTTGAGGAGGTCCTCATGTCTTGATCAACGCTTCTCACGGCATCCTCCTCCCACCAAAACAGGAAGACTTGACCTCCCCGCTTCCCGGCTGGTTCATTGAGTCGCTAAAAGCTGTAAAATTCATAGACTCAGAGCATTTCAATGTCCCATATGGAAGAGCTGCAGTAGAACTAGTTGCAGGGAGAGAGAGTGTCATTGGCCAAATCATCAGAACAGTCCCCAACAAAACCTACACTCTCTCGTTCGTCGTTGGAGATGGCAAGAATGGCTGCCATGGATCCTTGATGGTTGAAGCATTCGTTGCTCAAGAGGCGATGAAAGCTGCTTTCAAATCTCAAGGGAAAGGGAATTTCTCGACTTACAGTTTCCAGTTCACAGCAGAATCGAACAGGACGAGGCTAACTTTCTTCAGCTCCTTCTATCATACCAAGATCAACGATGCTGGAACACTCTGTGGCCCTGTTCTCGATCAAGTCCGGGTTTTCCCTGCCGCCATCATTTAATCAAACTGCATATTCAAGCTATACTCCAGACACATAGCTTAGTATTTAATAGAGTACTACAATAGCAATTGAGATTGCAACAAGGCACATAATTGCAAACTTTAATTTGATGTACTAGATTTTCAGTTTCTCAGCATGAATTTATATACTACTACTTCTTGAATCACAATTTAGAAGGGAGAAATAGTCCTTAAAATAAGAACTACTAGCCTGATAGAAGAGACCATAGTATACTACTCAATGAATAGCAAATCGAATTCCCAACAGGACCAAAGTCCTTGGCAGCTTATTCTTAGAAGGTCTTCCTTCTAACCAAAACGAAAACCAAAGGAAATATACATAACCTTAGGTGAAGAACCACATACAGAAAAAATATAATCACTGTCAGGACATTGTCGAATACAATCTACAGTACACAAAAATCACATATAAATACAAATCAACCAGGCTGATCTTTGAATGTTAGAAAAAAATCGGTAAAGGACTAACATAGAAGTTGAATTCAGTCACCATCAAGATGTTATTCTACATCTTGGCAAAACCTTTGCAGGGGACTGATATATTTTCCTCCCTTATTTCATTTTTTCTTTCAGTTTATACATTATCTATTGCTCCATTGGAACTTAACGAAATACATCACTTGTCAGTTCCTGAAATTCAGGTCTTCAAATAAATACTCCGCACTTAAGTCTGTGAAAAACATATGATACCAGATTCAGTGACCTGTATCTGTCTTCCGAAACTTCCAGGGGGAAAATAAGAGATGGTGAGATCGGAATGGTGACAGAAATTGAAACTTCGTTTTGTGAAAATTTGAGCATCTTCATTTGCCTTCGTCCAAAATACCAACTAGGCATTTCTCCATTAAAAACTCTGCATTAACCCAAGCATGGTATTTATCTGAATAAAAGCATCAGGATAACAAACATCACCAGCTCCATGTCATATTAATTTATGTACTAGAGTGCTAAAGTAATAGTAAATTGAGCATATTTGACAAGAGGATACTGAATAAAGATGTGCAATCTTTTCCAACGGCCTTCATCAGGATATCGACACCTAGTAGCAGAAAATGCATGGGAAAGTTAATGCAAAATGAACTGGATAGAATCACGTCAAATTTTTTATGAGCAATAATGATTCTGCAACATAGTAGAGCTATATCAATTAAAAAGGTTGAGCCAGAAAAATCAAATGATCTTGAGAGTAAACAATGTCTCAGCAGACGTAAAGCAAAAAAATCAGTCCAAAACCATCATCAAAGGCAGATTTATATGAAATCAAACCACTGGAACACAAATTACAGGCTTTAGGCTAATAGGCTCTCACACAAGAAAATAGGTGGAGGGTACTCCAGTTTCCTAATAATGCACAAGAGCACTATAGCTCTATCAGTTAAAGCACGAGCATAAAATCTCACAAGGTAATGAATTGAGGAAGATATGTGCTGTCCAGTGGTATTTGATTATTTTGGCTGATACTATTCCAAGTGAGACAAAAAGGATATGATAACCTCAGGTAGAAACAAAGATCTCCAATTATGGAAACATTAATCACGAGCCCACATACTAACAATCGATCAAGGATAGCTTAATTGATAAGAGTTGCAAACTATTCAGAATGACTCAAGGACACAATCATGTCTGAGATACTTCTACTTAAACTGAATGCATAAAAAGGATGAAACGGAAGAGATTCGGAAGCAACCCGTATGTGTTTATAGACACTAGCACAAGAATATGTGAATGAGAATGATAGAGCAAACTGCAAATCTATAACAACTTCTTGATTAAATTTAATTTTCTTCACTATGACTCACCACAATATAATGCTAATGCGTGTAGTTTAATTAAATAGGTGACGAGAACAAGATACCAGAAATTCTATCTAGAACTATATGAACTCTCCAGCCAATAATAACACTTACAATGGTAATTAGCATGCCTTAATGAGAGGCAAGAAGCAAGACCAATTATGAGGCCCCTGGGAACCAACTAAATTAAATGATGAACTTCTACAAAATAGATATGGAACTAAAATCAGAATGAAGTTAAAATTATAATGTACTGGCAATATAGCATAAAAGATTACGATTACTCTGTTTTACTTATAACTAAGGTCTCATCCTCTCTTACTTTTTTCATCCTATGGATTGAAATAGATGATAAACTTCTAGAAATATTAAAGAAATTCAAAGAAGCAATAATAATAACTAGGTAATACAAAGCAGATAAACTCCAAATCTGACAAAATTAAGTCAAGAATTTAATGCCTACCCCCAGGATGGAACTTCATATATGGTGCAATATTGTAGACACGGCCTTTTAAAACAGTCCACATGGAGCCTTCAGACTGATGTTGTTTAACTTCATTTAATGATATGAGTCTCTTATTTGACTGTCCCTTCAATCCTGAGACAATGACAAAATCAACACAGAAGAACTCATTGCTGAAATAAATGAAGTAGAAATGATACTACCACATTTGCTTGGGAGTTAAACATGTCATGCTGAGATACTATTCATTAGCAAACTGCACTAATGCAAACAAACATATTTCCCAATGACACATTAGTTGGCGATATAATATTTATAATTAACATATGAAAGCTGAAAGCAAGATTTTGACTATGCTCGGTCCACAAATGGCATGGCACAAGGCACATCAGCTGTATAATTAGTATCTTTGACAAATGTTTGACTAGAATGATCTTATATCAAGTAGGAATCAAGTGACTGAAAAAGGCAACCCATCCTAAATAAAGAAGATATCGGGACCATCATTGTCATGCAGATCAGAAATGATCCCACACCCAGATGTATTAGTATGTTCAAGAAGTTACTCTCTCTCTCTCTCTCTCTCAAAATATGGTGAATCAGGATTCTGGGTGTCCATGTGTAACAAGTGAATGGTGACGGAAAATGGAATTCTATAACTTATCACTTGGACAAGGAATAATCATCACATAACCATTCCAGCATAAAATGCCTAGAATATCAGATATAATATGTTGGAAATTTTTGGTTACCTGTAAACGCCTTAAGAGAAGTACCAAGAAACGAAGGCAAAAAACAAATGTCAAAACACACAGAAGGCCGAGATTGCATTGGCAAATATTAAGAACCTTTTAACACCTTAACCACCACCATCAATCCAGCACAGAAGCACCCTACCATTAGGGGTGAGTTTTGGCATGCATGTACAGTTGACAGTATAGGGGTTGATTAATGGATATGTAGTCATAAATTCAATCACTAGTGATTATTGACCTACCCAGATGAGACTTCACCAGAGTAAAAGCAGTTACACAAAAATAATCAACATTTTCAATTTTGGTGCAAAGTAATCCTTTAAAACACAGAACTCCATCAAATTTCCACACATTGGTAACAACCTGCCAGGTCTGGGTGTGTTCTGGTAAGCTTAAGCCAGTCCATCTGGCTATATCCCTTCTCAAAAGGAACCTTAGTACGGGTTGCAGGCTTCCTTGAAGGAGCCTTTAGTTCCACTGAAGCCTTAGCTGAACTTCCAGCACCCTCTTGTATTGGTTGTTTGGGCCGTTGGTCTACTGCCCCACGAGATGACGCATCAATCACATTAAAGGAGAGTGAGCCAACAGTTTCCTGCTTCTGCGAGGAAGCATTCACTTTCCATATGCTACAACTATTCTGCTTACTACTCCTATCAGCCGTATTCCCGTTGCTATCATCTATATGAATCTGACTAACAGCATCAGCAGCTTTCTCAGTCGCATCACCGTCTAGAGGTGGCCCAGCCTAATAACATCCAATCTTCAAATTCTCAGAAACAAGAATAGTAGGTACCAAAACACACACACACACACACACACGCACACAACACATGAAACTTGATTTAGGGGAAAACTCCATTAAAAAGGGCAAGCCCAAATTTAGGAACTAAACTGTCAAAATTGTTCAAAAAACGAATTAAGTAGCTCTTACAGGAAAAAAGGTGAAATCATCATCATCAGCCATCCTCCCAAAGTATGATCTTAAGCGGACGAAAATCTTAGTATTTAGCTCTGCATAAAGAATGCATGACAATGAATTAGGTAACCATTGAACCTAAGCAATAAAAAATCCCTAGCAGCAAATTGCGAACTCCTCATATGATCAAGAAATTCCGTGTGATTTATGACTTAGCTACAACACTGGCAATCAACTAATCAAGTTGAAAACTTGAAACCCTTATTCCTGACCCACTATTACTCCTTATGTCAAAGAACATTTTCCGTTAATTGCCGTTGTTAAAAATATCGCACACGATGAATTATTTATCCAGCACACGAGCAGATGAAAGCCAAAAAAAAAAAAAAAAACTAAAAACTAAAAAACTAAAAACTGAAAACTTGCATTCAGAAACGCAGAAAGAATTAGAGGGTGTGGAGATGCAGAGAGAGGGCAGAGTCTTATTGAAGACGATCTTGCAGTAGGTGGAATATCTGGTCTTAGATGGGGAAAATCCTCTTTTGTTGGTCGTTATTCGATGATTTTTATTGAAATTTTGCAGCTCCAATTATGAATGTTCAATAAATATTTTTTTGCTTAATTTTTTTATTTACCAAAAAATGTATTTACCCAATTTTTGGTTACGCAATAATCGATTCGATTAATTCAATCGGCTATTCATGTAACCAAAATATTCAAATCATCTATATTTTAATATACAACTATATTATAATCCAAAAAAAAAATTGCAATGTACTAGGATTACATAACTTTAATTTAATTTGAACTAAATAACTTGTGTAAATCAAGTGATGGTTATTGGGTACATAGGACATCCACATCCACCCACCACTGCGGATGCCCAAGCCGTGGGGCTTCTCCAGCGGGCATGCTACGTTGCATGAGAGAGAGTCGTCGGGGGAAGCCGCATCAGCGGGCAAATTCCTGATTTTCGTTGCCACGCACACGGGCAGCTCAACCAACTACAGCGCACGTGTTGCACATACGCTAGGCATACGTCTTGGCCTATTTTCGGCTGACTTTTTTTTATTAATGAAATCATATTTTCGATTTTATTAATCTTTTTTCTTTTTCAAATACCAATATTTTGTGAATGGTCATATGGCCGTTTTTTTTTTTATATTTTTTAAATTTCATCCCTTACTATAAATACTCTAATTCTCCTCCACTTCATTCGCATCTCAAAATCATCTCCCTTTTCAATTTCTTCTCATTTTACCTTTCAAACTATTCCATAATTTCTTCAATTTTATCTTCCAAATTCCACCATGTCTAACGTTCCCAACAAAATTGCAAGGATATATTCAATATCTTATATCATGTGGAACCGATCCAAACAACATGTCGGGATTTGGAAATGCTTCTCACCGGCACACACCTCATCTTCCTGTCTCAGCTCGTCGTCTCTCAAGGTCTCGACGTCATTCAACTCTCGGACAAAGTGGAGATTCTCAACCGCGATGTTCAAATTTTGTATACTGCGTAGAAGACTATGAGGATCTTCAAAGTGTATGTCGACATTAGCAAAGATCCAATCGTCTCTAACCAACAAAAAGCATCGTCTTTTTGGGAGAAAGTTGGCGAGAAGTACAATTCGGTATGCCTTGGATGCACCCCTACCCGCAAAGCTTGTCAGAGTCGAGGTCATTTCGATAGGGTCTATCCAGAATGGCAAAAGTTTTTCGCCTTGTACAAGAACTTGGTGTTGAAAATGAGGAGCACTCAAGTGATGGGGATCTTTTGAAAGTGGCGATGGCCGCCTATCAAAATGAGAACAATAAGCCTTTCAAGTGAGAATACTCAGGCAAAGGTTCGCCACTGTGAAAAGTGGGCGGGGAGCGGAGCTGATTGAAGAGAACGAAACACACCTCCGACGACCAATTCTTTACCAGTGATGAGGTCGGCCCTGTTCCGAGCGACGACGCAGGTGGTAGCGTTGGTGTGAAGTCGAGTAGGAGTCGTCCAATTGGACAACGGGCGGCCAAGCGCAAGCCCAGGGGGAAGTGATGTGATAATAGGAGATCAACATCAAGAACGACGCCAAGCGATGACCCGTTGGTGGATATCGGTAGGCCAAGGACTAGGGAAATGACAAGGAAGATGGAAGAAGCATTGGCTTACGTCATCCGAAGGATTGCAAGGCAAGAAGAGTCCAGGTTCAAAGAACGTTTTCCTTTGAAGACTTTCCTCGAAGCAAAAGAGCAATTCAAAGATCCAGAATCCAGTATACGAACTGTGTCTGAGCCTACCGACGAGACACAACCCATGCGAGAAGGAGATTGCGTCCTGAAGGTCCCACACGGACCGCGTGGTAGCACCACTTTACCACACGACCCAGGTGCAAGGCGAGCTGCTAAGCCGAAGGCACCACGCTGGTGACTCCCCTTCCCACACGGATCGTGTGCAAACACGAGGTCGCCGGTCCGAGAGCACCACACGGACCTTATAGTGGTTCCACTACCCCACACGGCCCGTGTGCCTCTCCACACCTGTAGTTTTTGGGATTTCTTTTGTGTACTTTTCTTTCCCTTTTGTTACATAAATCCTTACCACAACTAGTACTTGGTAAAAAAAGTGTTGGGATATTAGTGCGCTATGTTTTTGTCTTGTTTGGAAGTCAACCTCTTCTTCAAAAGGGTTCAAACTCATTCGAAGACACTAGACTTGAATGAATGCAAAATTTTCTCCATGAGAGAATGGTCCCTTCAAGGTTGAGCTTGTATAACTTAATATTCAATGTATAGGTATACAACTAGCTTAGTGTTTGCTAGTTTTGTGGAGATTTACAAGTGGTTGTTCTAATAAAAATAACCAAAGATTGACTCCATCTTTTTTATTGAGGTTCTTGGTCCTAGAAATGCATTTTCCACGATAAGTCTGACCGAAAAATCAGCAACACATAAATTTGATCACTTTGTACTTTACTGGTGCCGATTGAACTCTTCTACCAAGGGGGCAGAAGTCAGCCATTTTTGGACCATTAAAAGAGGTTATATTCAACATCTAAGAACATATGAGGACCAGCCTTGAAGACTTCTCAATCAGATTTTTAGTTCACGACTTTCCAGAATACTAAAAGTCACGTTTTAATGTATTAGTTCAATTTTGAAATTTTCTTAATTTTGTTTAGACTCTTTAGCAGATTTTAGTTTAGAATTCTGTTGCTCCACACCTATGAAAAGGGCCTTAAGTCCTATTCAAAAGGACTCAGACTTTTATGATATTTTCCCCTTGAGGTTTTCCTTAATTTGCTAATCTCTTAAGCTACTTAGGGGTCTTGCATACCACTTGCAATGCTTAAGAGGCTTATCAACTAGATTGCTTCCATTTAGTTGTGGCACCTTTGGCTTATAGTCTTTAAACCCTTTTCAACTACTGGGTGATGTTAATGGTTTTACACAAAAGGATTTTCCAGTTCATTTAGCTTGGGATATGAAGGCTTGGAAGCTTTCCACAATTCTTTCTCTTGATATGATCTACTGGTGTGATAGGTATGTCGCTGCCTATGGTTTTTGTAGTCGTCGAGATCCGATAAGGGCCGAATCGGATCATTCAAGAACGCTCCCTAACATGCGAGTTATGACCTATTACATATCATGGTTCATCATCAGCAGAATTTTTTTTATTGTAACCCCGACTCTCCTATTACTTCAGAAAAGTAAATCACGGAGGCCACCAAATTAGGTGCAGCCTCAGAATTAGGTTAGCTGTCACGCGGCGAGGCTAGTCATCAACAAATGAAATGGTCTTTTAGTTTAAATTTTAATTTTTCCTTTTGAAATGGTCTTTTTTTTTTTAATGTATCGAAAATCATTAAATATAGAAATAAAGAACTAATAATACTAAATATAGTTCCTGTTTCTTTTGACTAATTCAGAGACCGGCTGAAGTAAATCAACTTTAATTTTTGTTTTCGAAAGAACTTTTATTTAGTTTTAAAAAAGCTATAAATAATAATTTAAGTTGACGAGTTAATGCAATTATGCATTATAATGCCAACAATCACCCACAAAGATTCCCTAAATTTGGCATTTTTTAATACATAAATGTAAATTAGAAAGTAGTACAATAATTAATACCAAATTCCATTTCCTTTTTCTATTGACTAATTTAGCAAGCATCATCTACATCATTGTCTTTCGATCTTAAACGAGTCTAAACTTGAATTATATCAAGAAAAGAAAAAAAAATAACTTTTTTTTTCTATTGTCTTAGACTTCAGAGAGTGAATAATTTTATAAAAGTAAATAAAATAATTTCAATATTTGCTATCATAAATTTTTCAATATCGCTAAATCGCAGGAGCCACAAGAAAATTGTCGAAAGATCCAAGAAATAAAATTACACAAGAGACAACAATCAAAGATCCAACAAATATTTCAGGTTAAAAAAACAATCTTGCTCAACAATCAAGCAATAGTATAAAGAATAAAGTCAGTAGTTTCAATCCGCGCAAAACCCTTGGACCCCATCGCCCCCGCTGCATCTCTGGTAGCGGCGGCGGCGCTACCGCCGTGGTGGTCGTGGTGGTGGCCGGAATCTTCGTGGCCGGCAGGAGGGTGATAGTACATTCGGGCAGTTTGGGGGCAGTGAGAGTGAAATCTGCAAGCCATCCTCACGCCGGCGTCCAATAGCTCCAAGTACTTCGCCATTCCTCTAAGATATTAGCCCCAATCTCTTCTCCCTCTCTAAGAATTTCAGCGAGAAAGGTTGGAAGAAAAAGACAAGGGAAAGAATTGAAGAAAAGGATTTGTGATTTTTGGAAATCAAAACACGTCCCAACCCATGAAATGTAGAAATCTTGTGTTTGATTGAGAGAAATTGGAAGAGGGAATGGGGGTTTATATAGTAGGTTTTGCTGAGATCTTTCTTTGCCGTTTCCTTACTGCACAGGCCGAGAATTGAGGATCAAGGAATTTGCTCTCATACCCCTCTACTTCTTATTATTTTCTTTACCATTATTAGGGTTTAACGTGTTAATATGCCGAACTAATCCAATTAAATAGTGAAAAACAATAGTTTGTCACAAACTTAAAAAAAAAAACTAAAACTTACATGACATGAATTCAAACCATGCAAGTGTAGCATGTATGATATTATTCTAGTCAATTCATACTATATTTACCAAACTTGTATGATATGAATTCAAACCATGCATACCAAATCATGTGATTTCAGTATGCATGACATTAATTTAGCCAATTCATATCTTGCATATGCAAATTTGGTATGCAAGATATGAATTAGCCAATTTATAC
The DNA here is from genome assembly GCA_034509125.1 of Monilaria moniliformis. Taxonomy (NCBI): domain Eukaryota; kingdom Viridiplantae; phylum Streptophyta; class Magnoliopsida; order Caryophyllales; family Aizoaceae; genus Monilaria; species Monilaria moniliformis. The sequence goes on along the minus strand of JAYDZE010562971.1, from coordinate 11,933 downwards.
AATAAATTAAAGTCTTAGCACTATGCAACGGCGGCGAGAAAAGCGGGTTGCGGGTGGCGGAGACGGGGCCATTGTTTCATTTATAAATTTATTCCATGCCTACCTAATTCCATTACTTTATACCAATCATATGCTTAGTCTTTTAAAAGATTTAATGTAATTGTAAATATGTTTCAAAATCTTCAACTTATTTTAGTGGCTTGCAACAAATAGTGATTCTAATTTATTTATTTTTGAGATTTTAGATGCTACCTCTTCAAGTGTGAATTAAACACAATTTACTTGGAGTTAATTAAAGCTTATAACTTGAATTAATTAAAGTATATAGGCCTAGAGACAGAGTGCAAAAATAGTCCCATCTTTGAAATATTGCAAAAATAGCATAAATTTTTTTGACGTGAATACGGCCAGAGACAATATTTTCAGCCTGACAATTCTGTTCAACAGTATGAATTCTTTTCATGAGGTCAAGAATTCAATGAAAATAACTCAAAAGGCATATTAAGCCAAAAAGGCAAATTTTAGAAATACATCAAAATATAAGGGCTCTCATGAAATATCGAGAAATCTTCCACTAGGGTAGCACAACTGATTCAATGAATGCGTGCCTAAAGCCGCGTCAAGTTTTCGCAACATTCTAAGCGTGGAATATTTTCCTTCAGTCAAATTTACCATTATACCCTTTGTTTTTTTTTTTTTTTAATTTCTCTTTCCGCTTTTTGATTTTTTTGGAATAATTGCCTAGGGGTGATAATCGGTTTCCGGTAATCCGGGAAAACCGGTACCGGACCGGGAACCGGTTTCCCGAGTACCGGATATACCGGTTCCGGTCCGGTAACCGGTACCAAACCTCAAGCATAATTCCGGTACCCGGGTAACCGGTACCGAACCGGGTACCGGACCGGGTACCGGTTAACACTATTTTTTTTTTTTTAAACCGGTTAACACTAATCTTAAATTCCTATATTTCTAATTTCTAATTCCTAATTTCTAATTTCTAGTAATATTTACTTAGTTTCATATACAATCTATTTACTTACTTTCATTTTTTTTATTTATTAACAGTGATGAAAACTCTTGATTTTGGTGACGAGACATGACAAGAAGACAGTGCAACTGGCGGCGGTGGCGCCGAAACGTCCATGACTAGTCCGGTATTTTACCAAAACTACTGTTTTATATTCCTAATCCTTTAATCTATTCATTGGAATTAGGATTTTGATTTGTAATTTTATTTTTTTCATCCACATTGTTATCTTGATTCCTACTCTCTGTTAAACTTCCTTATAGCAGTGCCGGTGAATATTGAGGTTGAAGATAGCAACATGGTAGCATCACATGTTGAAGAGGATTTCATGCATACACTTTAGCAGTTTTGGCACCCTAATTTTCATATTATTGTAACGACTTTGATATGAATGTTTTCGTTGGGCAAGAATTGTAGTAGGCTGAAAAAAAAATAAAAAAATTATGAAAACCGGTTAATCGGGGGAACCGGTACCGGAAACCGGAAAACTTATCCGGTTCCGGTTCCTAAAATTCCGAAAATTCCGGTACCGGGTACCCTGATTTCCGGTTCCGGTTAACCGGAACCGGACCGGTTATCACCCCTATTTATATTCTTGAAGGGTTCAGGGACATTTTTGGAACAAAATTTATTTTCATGTACCTGAAATGTGATTTTTTCGAGTCCAGAGAGATATTTTTTAATTTTTCAAGTCTAGGGAAATAATTTGTATTTTGTCCCATCTCCAGGAACTAAATTTGAAATTCACTCATTTTCTTTTTGTTTTAAAAAAATAATAACTTTTATTCATTAAAATAATATTTTTTATTAAAAACAACAATCATATTTTCAACAATCACTTTTAATAAAAAAAAACGTCACTTTCTAATTGAAATACATTGTAATTTTTATTTTTGATAAAAAAAATGTCACTTTTATTTAAAAAAATAATTATTTTTATTTATTTATAATAATAGTTAATTTTTGTACAATCACTTTTAATCATATAAATAATCACATTTAATAAAACAACTTTTATGTATAAAAACATTCTTAAAATTTATTGTGAGAAAGAGCTCACCAAATTTGTTGAATAAGTAATGTAGTCCACAATCAAAACGACATTAAAAAAAAAAAAAAAACGAAAAAAACGACAAATATTCGATTTTAACTATCGATGGTTCAAAAGAAAACTGAAATCAACATTTGATGCAAAACATTTAACCCAATAAAAATAGAGCGTGTGGTTCTGCGCGTGGCTGAAAAGCGACATGGCGGATTAAACCATATTACTACTTTCTTCACATTCTCCAATATTCAGAGACACAACAGTGGTTTTTAATCCAGCTCACTTTCCCTTCGAATATTATTGAATTGCTAATCTGTTGACGTTTCGATTATAGAATTGCACATCAATGGCGCCTACCGCAACAAAGCTGTTCCACTTAGGTTTTTGCCCTCTGCCCAATTTCAGCCCCTTTCGGTTTTGATACGAAAAAAATAGGTGCCCCTTTTGCGATTTTGTCCGAATTCATATTTTCCGGGCAACTCTGTTTTCTCTGAAATATCTGCTGTTTCTGTTGGCGCTGAGATCTTTATGGATGGATAGATACATAGATATATAATATATACATAGATACGGTTGGTTTTTGTTGGTATATATATATCATACTTATACACACACGTATACATATAGACACACTTCGTGCTTGATAAATATCTGTATTCGGCACACTCTGGGCGTGTTGGTGTGTGCGGGTGCTAGAGAGTGGGAGAGATGACCTGGAGAAGAGTGGGGAAGTCGTTGCAGGGAGTGACAGCGCACACTTTGCTTTTCTTCTTCACGGTGCTGCTTGTTCTTAAGCTCGATCACACCGTTTCCTACTCTTGGTGGTATGATTTATTCTCTTTCCCAAATTGTGTATAACCTTTCTAATTTATTTGCTGCATATATTTTATTTTGGGAGAATTTAAATTTTTATGCGTATGTTTGGGAGAATTTAAATTTTCTTTTATGCACATGTGCTCATTGAGTTCTACATACCGGTTGTTAATGTTTCGGTATTAGTTTTTGGGCTTGTCAAGGAATTGTTGATTTCCCTATTTCTTTTTGTGTTTCTCATGTGGATAAAGTCTTGGGATGATAAATTTGGCAGACCAAAACTGAGTCAAAGCCTAATATATCTTATATCTTCCACTTTAGTTATGCCTGCCTGTCGCATCAGGCAGCGTGAAGGAAAAAACTCAATGGAGATCTGTAAGATGGACTATGGAGAACTTTTATTATTGCATATCCAGACAATATCACAGATATTTAAAATGGATTGATTGGGTTAGATAAATCAGTTCTATGTTGGTATTGTTACACAAAATGGCATTTGAGTTTGACATGCCGCCAGGAAAGTTTAGGGTGCTATTAGTTTGCAAAATAAGTGATGATGGTCATTTGATAAATATTATTTGTGTATTAGATTCTGAGAATAATATTAATCAATATGATAAGAAGAGAAGTTACCAAAATAGTGTTGAATAAGAGCAAACAGCATTGGTTTTCCTTGTCAGTATTAAATCACTGTTGATTGGTATTCTAAGTGCCAAGGCTCTCTAGCTTGGGACTCAATTCTTTTCTTTGAGCATAGAGGACCATATCATACTCAAATAGCTAGTGAATCCCCTATGCACTAAATGGCTGCCACGAGTTTAACCATAAAGTTGACAATTTGCTTCGATCCTGTCATCGAAGTTCAAATCTTGTCCATGATTGAGTGTTTTTTTAAATAATAATAAAAATAGAGGTTGGTGGTGATGCCCATAGAAATAGATGGAAAATCTCCTTTATGCTTGTTTTGGGGGATGGTCAAGTTTTGCATATCATTGATTGCTGAAAATATAAATGGTCCGTGATACCAGTTATTATCCCTTTAACATGTAAATCAAAAGGAAATAGGGAGTGCATGTTATTGGTTTGCACTTTCTTAAGGGCTGATTTTGTGTGGCTACATACATGTCTATTGATATGCTTATTAGAATGTAACTGGAATTATTCTTTGCTCATTGACCATTGTACAAGCAAGGGTAATAAATAGGTGGAGTTTCCAATGCAGCTTGTTAGATAATTTCTGTTGGCTTGTCCTATTAATGTAGCCTCATTTATGTATTTTCTATGCAGGGTTATTTTCTTTCCGTTGTGGCTATTTCATGCAGTAGTTGCACGAGGAAGATTTTCTCTTCCTGCGCCATCAGTTCCTCATGATCGCCATGTATGCCACATCTTATCATCATTCAGAAATATTTCAATAATTTATTTTCTCAGGATTGTGGAGGGGAATCCGTAGTAAAAATGTAAAATATGCAGCAATGTGCTAGTTTTTGTACATCTCTTTGTTTTGTATTTGAATATATATATTTGTTTTGAATAGTGGGCCCCATGCCATGCCGTGGTTGCTGTGCCGTTGCTTGTTGCTTTCGAACTGCTTCTTTGTATATATCTCGAGAGTGTATATGGTAAGAAAGCAAAAATCTTTTGTGATTTTTAGTTCTAGTCAGTATTTCATGTAGATTCTATGAGTTTCCCTGCTAGATGACTTTCCTTCTTATCTGCTTCCTGCTCCTTCTTTTCACATGGCAGTGGTAAGATGAGCTACTCTAAAGGTTAAAATGCATGCTTTTGCAATTGGTGGTTGATAATATATTGACGTATGTTTCTTCACATTGCAGTTAATCATTCTGCTGCTGTGCACCTTAAAATTGTCTTCCTTCCTTTGCTGGCCTTTGAGGTTATCATCCTTATTGACAATTTTAGGTATAATGTTTGCTCAAATACCCTTTCTCTCAATCTTCTCTTCTCTTCAATATATGTAACACCAGTCCATTACAACAGATTACTATTTCAAAGTTTATGTGCTAGACAAAGGTAAGGTACATTGGCATTGAAAGATATCATTCCACAAATAAAGTTGTTGGCTTGATAACATGCTTCAAACTTTGAACTCTAGAAATAAACCAGAAACTACAGAATAGGTGTTCATTAACCGTTGATTTCCTAAAGTAATTGAGTCCCTGCATAGTGATCCTTGTCCAACAAGGTGTGCCTTAGAGAGAAACTTTTTTCTTTCCTGAGCTATATTTTCAATGCTTTCAATGCATCATGGCGTAATTTCATGTTTTCTCCTCAGAATGTGCAAGGCTTTATTACCAGGAGATGATGAAAGCATGAATGATGAGGCAATATGGGAAACACTTCCTGTAAGTTTCTTTCTAAAACAGAATTAGTGAAGAGCGACAAATGCTTTTGTATTCTCAAGAAGTCAAATTATGGCTCTCATTACTATCCTTCTCTTAATGCAGTCTATAATTTAGTTAGTGCATGCTTTCACAACTGAACAAATCTAATTTTGTTTTTGAATATCATCCTAAAAGTGATCCGAGTTATTGTGCATAATTTATAGAACTGTAAAGTTGAGGTTCCCAGTTGTATAGTTTTCACTTCTTTTGTGATCTGAATCTTTTTTTTGTCTTTATCTTGTTTTTCTAGACATTATGAGACTATTTATAACGAATGCTTCATGTCCTCAGCATTTCTGGGTAGCGATATCAATGGTTTTCTTTGTTGCTGCTACATTATTCACTCTCCTGAAGCTATGTCGTAAGTATCTTCTCTCCTGACTTCCTGTGACTTTGAGTGTGCTTATTTTCAATGTTTGTGATCATGGTTGGGACGAGAACCTTTGTGCTTTAGAAAATAAAAACATTCTATCACATTCTTGCTAGGACTGACTTTAAGGATGTAAATGCTGTCTAGTTCCTGAATAGGATTTTCTTTTTATTTTGCAAATGTGTACAACACTTTCCTTGGATGGTCATGTTTATGATGTGGGACCAATGGCAATATCAGGATACTAGTTCTTGCTCACTTTGGGTGTTGTTTGACTGGATAATTTGTCAACTATCAGAGAGACCAAAAGAGAGGGAAATTTGTGGGCACTTGTAACTGCTGCAAACAAGCCAATAGTGGACGAGCACAGTGAAGTTGAGAGCAGAAATAAGAATATTTAGCTATGCATCTTAGTGAATGTGGTATGGCATAATTTTCCATTGGTTCTTTGTTTGCATGATATGATTTAAATGCTCAATAGCCACTTAATGGTTATTAGCAACTGATTATGGAACAATTCGTGAATATCATAGATTCAACAGGACTTATAGGAGCAGATGTAAAACTTCTTGTAAGATGGGCTGAGTACAAAGAAATTTAGACTAGTTAAGAACTTAAGATGCACCTAAAAGTGCATCAGTTATAAGTTTCTGACTAGTGTTACCTGTCATAATTGTTCGCAATTAAATGTGATTCCTTGTGAGTTATAGTGTGGTATTTACATCTATGTTTGTCCAAGTATGTTGTTACCAGTGGTGTGACCGTTTAAAGCTGGCAGAGAGACAAAAAGTATGTATACTTTGCAGAAGCATTAATTGTTGAACTGTATTGTTATATAGTTGTTTCCCCAAAATGTCTTCAGTCCTAAACTGTTTATCAAGCTGCTTCTGGACTTGTATTATTGCCCCATTTTTTCCCCTCACAACTGCACTAAACCAGCTATGAGGTGTCCTGTGAAACTTTGTTTTATATTTTGCATTTAAATTCATATTGCCATCATCTTACCATTTTATTGCTTGCTTCGGACCTGCATAAATGGTGGTATGTTTGCTAAGGTTATACTTGTTTTGATTTATCTTAATGACATTGCAGGTGATGTTGGTGCTCTTGGCTGGTGGGACCTGTTCATAAATTATGGGTATCATTCCAATTGAAATATTGCTTTACCTCCACAGTTCCATGCTTATGTAGAGTTGCACATTTTTATGATTTGGCTCATTTTATATTTCTGTAGGATTGCCGAATGCTTTGCATTTCTTGTTTGCACAAAATGGTCGAATCCAGTAATTCATAGAAACTCACAAATAAGAGAAGAAAGCTCATCTTCTAGTGCTATTAGATATCTGGACTGGAATAGTGGTTTGGTGGAATCTTCTGATGATCATTTGCAGGATAGAATTTGTGGCCTGCAAGACATTGGTGGCCACATAATGAAAATTCCAATTATTGTTTTCCAAGTCCTCCTCTGCATGAAGCTGGAGGTACTCATCATGGCTCTTGTAGGTTCTTTAACTGAATTACTGAACAATTCACAATTTATTTACTAATTGACTTCATTTCTCATTAGGGAACTCCACCTGGTGCTAAGAACATTCCTCTTCCAGTTGTCTTCTCTCCCATCTTTCTGTTGCAAGGAGCTGCTGTCTTGTTTGCTATATTCAGATTAGTAGAGAAAATTGTTTTCCTGTTACGAAGTGAGGCTAGTGGAGGAAGATATCTTGTATACTCTTCGAGGATTCGTGACTTCTTTGGTTTCCTGCATCATGGCTCCAGGTGATGTTAAAACCATGGTTTTGCACAGTAGGTTCTATTGCGATCAAAAACATTGAACAAGTTTGTGGAGATGTTTCTTGCACTGACAATTTTTTATTTTTTCTCTCAGGCTGCTTGGTTGGTGGTCCATTGATGAAACAAGCAGAGAAGAGCAGGCCCGCCTGCTCCACGATGGGGCCTCAGGGTAAAACACGATGGAGCACTCAGCTTTCATACTTGAGTATCCTTTTAAGTTTTGCTCTTACAAGGAAGTCTTAAAAAATGATACATTTCTGGTGCTCTATAAAGTACAAAATTGAAAATAAGAAGGCGTCAAATAAAATTCTCAGATCATGCAGAGTATTGTGACTGCAAAATTGCAATAAATTCATAAAAAATTTCTGAAGTCTGAGTAAAGCTTTTGGAGTATGTTGGAACTATGTCCGACAAAGGATATATTTGCAGTTAACAAAAGACCAATCCAGTTTCCAGAAAATAAAATAGTATGGGAAACTCGTTTTGTCGTGCATTGCTAGATATAATAGCCATGATCTTATGCTATCACATAACCATGCAAGAAATTAACTTTTGGACCTAGTTATAGTAATTGGGACGGCTACTGTCCCGGTTTTATCTTTCCTGCTCTGATTTCCTTATGATGATAATTCCATGGCTATTTATTTGTCTTTGCTTCTTTTCTTCCTATCTTGTACTCAACTTTATCTGTGAACTGATCGGCCTTTTAAGATTCCATGTGCAAGTTAATGGAATAAGTTGTGTATAGAATCAAATCTTAATCTATACAAGTTTAGGAATGATAAGAAGCTGATTTTTTAAAGTGATGAATGACAGATACAACACTTTCTCCGGTTATCCACCGGAAATAGTGAAGAAAATGCCAAAGAGGGATCTTGCTGAGGAGGTGATTTCATCTACGTAATTGCATCTTGTATTTTCCTTAGTACCCTCACTACAGCTTTAATTATGGGTTCTACCTTTTTTTTTTTTGCTTGGTTATCTTGTTATAGGTTTGGAGACTTCAAGCAGCACTTGGTGAGCAAACAGAAATTACGAAATTCAGCCAGCAGGAGTATGAGAGACTTCAACATGTAACTGTCTCAATTTTGTGTTTCTCTGTGATACTTCTTTATATACCTTATCCTTTGGCATTAGTGTCTGATGTGCAGATATTTAGTAACCTATAAATCTGTTTGGACTTCAACTATTTATGATTTAATTTCTAAAGCTGATGAATATGCAACATCCTCATAAATCAGTCACGTACAAGTATTCTGCATATATATATATATATATTACACTCATTAGTGTGTTTGTGTTTATCATATAATACCCTTTTAGCAAACTGAATGCCTTGTCACAATATTGGCCAGGAAAAAATTCTGTGTAGAGTTTGCTTTGAGGGAGAGATTTGCATTGTGCTGCTTCCTTGTAGGCATCGCATTTTGTGCAGGTACTATATATGATTCTGTTAGTTGTTTGATTTGGGTAGCTCGTCCTTGAATGAGATACTAACATTTGTTGATGCGTGTTGCAGCTCCTGCTCCGATAAATGTAGGAAATGCCCAATTTGCCGAGTATCTATAGAGGAGCGCTTGCCTGTATATGATGTATAGCATACGTAGATTGCCCGCCTTGCCTCATCTTCTAGGACTCTTCATTTTTTTAAGGGTTGATACCTAGATGGATGAAGTAAAGGTAGTTTTCTCCCAAAATCTAGCAATATGAGGTTAATTGTTATTGCTAGACTTCGACGACAACTAACTGGAGTTAGAGATTAACTGTTTCTGTGCTTTGCTTTTTTCCTGTACATACTTACAAGCTATTCAAAATTGGGGTGAATGTGTAATATAATGTTGCTCCTTTTGTTCTAGTGTTTGTGCTATAATTGTTTCCTGCCAAAAAAGTTGGTTTTGTCATTCATGAGTAGTTCATAGTTTTCATTATTGGATGTTTTTCTTATTTTTTATTTATTATTTGCATTTTCACTTTGGTGGAGATGAAAGGTAGTTGATGTGTAATGTGCTCACCAGATCTTAAATATGGAAAACACGGTTACTCGAGGCAAATCGTGGTTTAGTTACTAACAGCCAGATAATTAAACCATACAGTATGTCGTTTTCTCAATTTAATTCTAAATAATTCGACTTATAACTATCCAAACAATTCGATTTGGGTTAACTATGTTTTATAGTTTGATTTTTTAGTTGACTTTAGTTGCGATAATAAATTGATATTAAAAATATACAAAAAAGAGTGACAGTCTATTGAAATATTTGCAAATTTGGCTACTAATATACAGTATAACTACTAATAAAAAATACTTTATCTTTCACCTTAACATAATAAATAAATTATCGGCTTCTTTTTTAGTGGATTTTTTAAACTACCATTAATTATTTAGGGGTTTATCCACCTTTTAATTGATTATTGATTAAACTGATAATCATAATCGTCTCTTCTAAAATGGAAATTCTAGGTCCAAATATAACTACTGTAGGCACCACTTTATTTGCTGGATATTTATAATTTGTAACGTGCATAATTTTAGGATTTTAAATGACCACAAAGATCAATGTGCATAACACATGTCAAGATTCCATTTGTCCTCATAATTGATATGAATTAACTGGATTTTGATGGAAAGTGTATGATATGATAGCATAATATATACATAACTGATCAAATCACATGTGACTTTGCCAAAATATTGCATTGGGGATCACATACCAAACACGATATTTGCAGACGATTTATTCAAAACTACCGTAGATACTATAATATTGTATTTGTTAATATCAAAAAATAATATTGTATTTGGTTAATAATTTGTGAAGAAAATAATCTAAAACGTATATTTGCATAAATTTATGTATCCCCTGTCTCTAAAAAGGGGATGTCTGAAAAATCACGGAGAACCAAAGCGGCAAGATTCAAGGCCAAAATCCAAAACAACGCAGCGGTAATAAGCTCGAATTGATATCCATTTCAAGTCTGCTGATAATCAAAGCGCTTTCAGAAACGCACAGAAGCAGAGGCACTCTCTTTTTTCAAGTTGTAGATAAAATCAGCGCGAATCATCTCAACTCACATTTTCTTGTTCGTTTTTAGCAAATCCCACAACAACAAGTTAGTTTTCTTTTCGAAACTATCTCTTTTTGGCAGATCCGAGCTGCTTCTGCAATTTCAGCTTCTGGGTTTCTGCACAATTCATAATTATGGAATAAAGGAACCCCTTTTATTTACATGTAAATAAGTTCTTGTTGTCTGTTTTTCTTGATTTTTATCTAAAAATCCAACAGATGTTGTTGGGTTTATGTTATTTTACAATTAGTTGCTCTTCGGCATACATACTGTATTTGCAAAGCCCTTAATGGTTTCCATTTATTAAAAATAATAAGTAATTTGTAGACATCTGTTGCAACTTCTTGTGGAATTTCAGGCATTGTAAGCTCTTCTGAATTCGCGAAGGATATTTTTTTATTTTTTATTTTTTTATTTTTTTTGTGGAAAACGGTAGTTAAAGTCAAAATTTTACTTGGGAGCAAATAATGAATTCCAACTATATTAACCTACAGATAGCTTTGTATAATAACCAATAGGTATGTTTCAAACTATAATCTATTGTTGGGATACGAGACTACTAACACTTGGCTAGATTGTTAGTCAATGAGATGACGCTAGTGTCAGCAAACATTGAATTTTTTTGCAGCTATTCTTTATCCAAAAGTGAAGACATGGTAACTTGAGCTGGCATCATAGTTTGTAGTGAATCTTTTGTCATTGATACGCATTTAGATAATAGGAGACACGGGTTCATGTTCTTTTACTGTATCCATGAATTGCATTTGTGCTCATACCCATGTTCTGTGAATGCTCCTTTAACTAAGTTTGGCAGCACTAACCCCCCATCCCTGGAATCTGTCTAGGTTCAATTGGCGCACAGTTTGAAGTGCAGGTTCCGTGCTATTTTGCTTACGGGCGGCCACTGTTACTTTGTTTTTACTGTGTGGATAGGGGATGTGGAGATTATATGATTGGTTTCTATTGATTTTTGAGTGGTCTTGAGATGAGCCGGTCACCATCATTTTCTCTGAAGTCGGAGCCTGCATCAGAAGTTGATGAAAAATCTTTGCAGCAATGGGTGGCTGCATTTTGCATCATCAGGTTTGATCTTGAGCAGGGTCAGTTGATTGAGGAGTGTTATCCTCCTGGCTGTCTTACCCAAAGTGAGGAGCTTGAAGTCTCTTTTAATTCTTTTCCGGATTCAGTTTCACAGCATCATAATCGCTCAAGTATTCATGATTGTATATTCTTTTTCCGCACAAAAAGAGAGAAAAACCATCAAGCTTCGAGTGTAGCATCAACAGAGATTGTTGAAGTAGTAGATAATAAAATCTCTCCCCAGAAGCCAATAGGTAAAAATCACATCAGCTATAACTCCCGATTCTTGTATGGCTTTGTGTTTAATAGGCAGAGACATGATGAGAGACTAAAGCGTGG
>JAYDZE010562960.1:0-12509 GCA_034509125.1 Monilaria moniliformis | reverse complement strand
GGGGATGAACGGGGCGGAGGCTCGGAAGCCGTGGGGTCGGCGGCCGATGGAAGGCATTTTCCGGCAGTTCTCTGAGGCCGACGGTGGGGTCGACCGACCCCACCTAAATCCGCCGTTGCCGTCTACTATTAAGCAACAAGCACCGAAGGGAGGGAGAATAAATATACTTAGTTTTGGGCTGAAGTTATCACTGTAGCAAAGGGCTGAAGTTGGGCTAAATAACTAGAATGCAAGAGGCCCGGCAACTCTGAAATTGCAGAAGTCCAACAACTTCCCAATCCCTAGCTCCTCCCTCTCTGCACTTCTCTTCCCAGCGGCACGCCTCATCTCCCATTCCCTCTTCCCATTTTCGAATTCAAGTCACCCTTGAATCAGTTATCGGCGATTGAAGCCGCCCCCTTCACCTTCGAATCCCTATCGTCGCTGCCGAGAATTTGCTTCCATCAAAAACTGCATCACTTTCGAATTTGGCACTCGGTCGTCTGTCTCTCTCTATCTCTCAATTGAATTCTAAATTTAAATAGAGTAGAATAAGTAGTACTCAATTTAAACAGAAATCCTGACCAGAGATTTGCAAATAAAAAATTATGTTTCCTTCCCCGATTCCAGTGAAACACACTGCTCAACTAACAAAAAGTATGTATTTATGGGTGTGATGTGGAGTAGTACATTAATGGGTTTGATGAGTTGTTTGTTGGCAAAAAAATATTTTCACTTTTTCTCCTTTTTGCTTTTATGTTTTTTGTTTCTTTTCCAATTTCTGCTTTGGTTTTGATCAATTTAATTAATTGTCATTAACAATTTTAAAATTACCGTGAATTTATGCTTTTTTTTATAAAGGGGTTTCTTTGTTTAATTGATTGCTTATGTTATTGATGATGAATTTCTTAGTGTGTTTGTGAAGTTTGAATTCCTTCGATTAATTGATTTCTTATTGTATTTGCAAATCGTGAATTTTTTAGGTTAATGGATGAATTTCTTGTGAAAAGTCCTGAATTTTTGTCGGTTCTAATGCTAGTTTTGATGTTGAACAAGAACCAAAACGATTGGAAAATAATGTGATAGTTAATAGAAATTCAGACGATTGATAAAAATAAGATTGTCAAAAACAATATGGTAAATTATTGCTAGTTTTTTTTATATACAATCCCACGAATTATGTTTCCTACATCCGTCACTCACCATTTTAGATATACAGTTTATCCATATATCTTTTGCCGACGGCAAGTAAGGAGGAGATAAACCGTTGTCTATTTATGGATATAAGCCACAATTTTACAATTAAGAAGGAATTAAGCCGTTGACAAATAGAGTTGACCACAAATCGTAAATCGTTAATATTGGTGCAGTTTGTTAACTTTCCATAAAGATATATTCCACAATCCACATAGTCTACTGAAATATATTATACTATAATTCTTTTTTAAAGTAAGTGTATATTGAGGGAAAATGAATTTCAAATTGCAAATGGTGGCTGTTGCAGCTTGCAATCCTTAATATTACTATCATACCATATCACAAGGAGTTGAGGTTACATACAATGGGGGTTGCATTAAAATCATTTTTTTTCTTTTTTCTTTATGAATTTCTTTTTGAAAAAAAAAAAAACACTGTCTCTTAGTTGATCAAATAATTCAATTAACTGTTGGCACATTATTTTACTATACACTACTCGAAATTGATACAATACATTTGATTGGCTAAATACAGATATATGAGATTGGCTTATCGTGAAAATTACATTTTTCATAAGAATGTGAGAATATTGTATTAAACCTCCTACATTGAAATTAATTGCATTGAAAAATTATAATTTTTTCTGCTCTTTATGAAATTCGAATTCATGTATTACATCCATCTAGTAAGGAAACGAATCAACAGTAGATCTTCTTGACCGAAGAACTAAAAGTCATCATTCATTCTCACAATATTTAAGGATTTTCATTTGAATCATTCCATATACATATATAGGAAATGCCTCAATTAAAAATCTTTGTTATTGTGAAAACTGATAATTATTTTAAGTCATTCTATCATAAAGATGTATGGTGTATGTATCTTTTTTATCGGATGAATGTAGGCTCAAGTTTGAATATTAAAGGGAGTGAAATTTTTATTTTTTTAATTAACCCTCCATATATATATATATATAATTAGGATATAGAATAATGAAAAAATATGCTAATTATTTACGAAATATAGAATATACATGATCACGTTATGTATTTCTGTCCAAAAAATTGTGCTCATTGCCTTCAATCATTTATGAACATAAGTGAGTCCACATTGAAAGTGAAGGGGCTTGGAAAATAAAAATAATTTAGAGGGTGGATACATCCAAACGTTCAAATAAAATGAACGGCCAAAATAAGATGGACAGTTAGCATCCGGCCCCACCTACTCAATTTTCATCACCCAAACACGTGCACCAATTATTCAATTATTTAATTTCCACATTATCGCCAATCTTTTAAATATGTTATGATATCTTAAGTAGGTAAAATCTGAAGTATTAATATCTTTTTTTAGTAAGAGATTTTTGATTTGATTCAAAATATAGGTAATTTTTTTAAATTTATTTAGATATAAAGTTAATCTTAATTTGTACTAGTTTTTAACTATTGTGTTGCGAATTTCATTATAATATGTATTTTATTTCATATCTTGATACGTATCTTCTATCTAAAAAAAATACTAAATACAAGTTCGAATCAAGTTAATTACCCACGTATTTCTTACACTTGTTATTCTTATACTTATTAATTAATATTCGGACAGTCCTAACGTGTATTTTAATACTGATGGAATATTCGTTTAGGAAAAATATAAATATACAAATTTATACATATATAATTTCATTAAATTTTAAATCGAAATGAACCGATTTTACTTAAATTGATTTTATTATTAATTATATCATTTTCTCACCAAATTATCTTTATTATATTTTCAAATATATCATTAAAATTTTGGTTTTAAAAATCCTCACTAATTCAAAGATTAATTGAAAAGATAAGCATCAGTTAAATAAAAAGCTAAATTAGTTACTAAATAAATTGGTATTGTAAAAAAAAATGAAGAAATAAATTGTCCAGGTTAGGTGATTCCATTTGAGAGATAGAATTCAAAATTTTAAAGCAATCACCTAAAATATTGCCATCGATCAATGCCATCGACACAACTAATTGGACGTCGACAATTTTTTTTGACATGCGAACAAAATGTTTAAAACTATGTTGCCCGCTTGAAGAACTTTTACATTTGACGTGGTAGATACTGTGGTAGACTTCTTGAGATCACAAACAAGTTCGGAGTGTCTGGCTCATCTAAAAACTGTGAAGATGCGTGTTCTTTGGCTCATCCACCAACGGTATTTTAGGGTCCAATGATAGCAACACACTCAAGCTCTCGATTTTCCAATACACATTGTCATGTTGCTGCCCACTGCCAAAGACAACAACAATTTTCTCAAAATCGAGCTCTAATTTTAAGCATAAAAAAACAACTATGTAAATTGAAAGAATTAATAAAAGGATTTTAGAAAAAGAGATAATTTGAAAGATTTATAATAAATTCACATATAACTTTTAATTTGATTTGGAGATAAATATGCAGATATCTAGTGAGAAAGTTAATCTTTTCTTAAATTATTGCAGAAGGATAAATATGTAATATATTAATTCTTATTTTAAATTAATTAATATTCATTAACCGATTTCATATATAAAATACCTTAAAAGTCCAATTATATATGTACAATTTATATATATTTATCACTTCTTATCCCGTGAACTTTGTATAAAGTTTCCTTAGGCATTAATGTTTACATAAACTTTCTATATAGAACCGGAATACGTTGATCGCATTAATTAACTGTCGCTTATAACTATAGCCAACATCGACGATTACAACATTACGCCGTAAATTTGAATTAATACAAATCCGTTTGCAAAACTTAGCAAGTGACTATAAATCGAATTCCAATATTAATTAACGCTAATTATAATTAAGTGATCAAACATATATTTGATTTTTATTCAAGATAGACCTATTTATTTTTTATTTTTTATTTTTAATGCAAATACATATTATTGAAATCCGCAAAGGGACGTCTTACGTATCATTTACTTAGTCAGGACAAAATAACAGCATCAGTGACGGTGGTCTAGGACTGAAATATCTTCCATTATCAAAACATGTAGTATATCATATATGCAACGACTGAGGGAGAAATGAAAGCAACGTGGCGAGGGGATATTGCCCAAGTCTTTATTTATTCATGAAATTGGACAAGAAGAGGCCATCATTTACAACGAATATTTGCTTTGAAAATCTGATGTGGGGAGCCTTCACATTCCACATTACACGTGTTTCCGATAATTTTGTAAGGTTTGTCACACTTGTATCAGACATGCCGGATTGCTTGGTACACTAGTCATACCTTTCTTTAAGTATTTTCTTTTATTTTTTGGCAGATGATAAATTATTTTGGTAATAGAGTTTGTCAGCAAACACTCTCTGCCTCTGGGAATTATTGTTGGATATTTTATTTTCTAGTGTTGTAGTTGAATGTAACCATGCTAGTGTAAGATCTATTGAAAACTTGGAAAATAAATTTTAAATAAAATTTTAGAAAGGAGCCACTAAAACCACGACACTAATAGAGTTAGGGAAAGAATGCACAATTCCAACTAGATATTAAAATAATTGCATTGAAAGCCACCGCATGATTATTTATTTTATTACTTTAACGATGGGTTCAGCAAATAAAACACTGGTGTGGTGCCTACTTAGTACTTACCCACGATATTAAATAATCATTGGCTACAGTCTCTTACTTGAATATTCCTATACATACTCACAAACTCTATCCGAAAATCAAGATTCCGTCCTACTCCCATTTCCAAAGTAATAAATAAATAAATAAATAAATAAATAAATATATAACATTATTGGGTTGGACATAGGCTAGTGTTTTGTGACCGGTGGCATTATATATATATGACCGTCAACACGCCTAACTTTAGAACAATCTTTTTTTAAAGGGAACTTTACAACAATTATAATATTTGGACAAGCGTAAAGTTGAACATCTGTAGCTATACAATATATGAAGATGCAATTAGTTTCATGGATAAAGAGCAGACGCACCACTAAGTTTATAGGTATGAAACACATATGAACGATATTTAGTGGATGATGAGGTTATAGTTATTTCAAGTTAATTTACATAAATTTTAAGTAACAAAATAGAAAATAATAAAACGCTTCGGCGTAATAAGGTGGCCAGTTACATGTATATGTGCGTATGTACAATTTCACATAATCACATCTATCAGTTTATATTATTAGAACGAAGCGATAAGTTAATTAATGTACATAATACATATTGTGTGTATTCACGCGATAAATAAATCAATAATACTAATTGGTACATGGCGTCAAACATGTCGGGAATTGTGGCCTTTTGAACTTTCACATGACCGATGTTTTTCGTCTGGCCAATACCTTTGGCTTTTCAGTTAGCCGTAATCGCTAAGGTTGTTATAAAGTGTCATGACGATCGTGCTTTTCCACGTTTTCTCTTTGGGCCTATTTATAGATGTGTGCTTTGAGAGATGAAAACATTTTTAACGATAAGACAACATACTTTCACATTTTCCACACCTAGCAACATTCTTTAGGAGCATTGTTTGCTCAATTCTAGAAACTCCATCAAGTTCGTTGGTGCCTAGTGGACTTGAGGCGCTTCTACGTGGTAGGATGAAGTCGTTTTATCTGTGGGGACAATACGTCAATCCGAGAGCACTAACCGAGACATAACCTGTCTTGTGGAAAATGGGCTTTCCTTGACTCGACTTATGGTTAGTTTGTTTTGTTTTATAATTTTCGTTGTAATTTTTGTTTTATTTGTTTTGTTCCTTCTTTCGATTGTATTAGTTAAGAGTACTGCATATTCACGGCTTTGGGTTTTCTCATATTTCTAACAAGACATGATATTGACTATCATATATTTATGGGTAAAGGGTCGATTTGGTCCCATTGTTGAGACATTTATTTGAAAATCTTCCACCGTTTAGGTCATTTGCATTAAATACCTTACATTTCATTTTCGGGAATAAAATATCCCGCAAAAAATTTTGGCGATCGAAATATTGACGTGGCTATCGAAAATATACATGAGTTCTCTATGTGGAAACCTCCGTTTAAAGTGTAATTTGAACCAAATAAAAAAAATATTGGTTTGTGAAAACTCTCATTCCTCTTCAAATTGGCGTTGGAGAAGCTACAGGCCGCCGCTCCAATGGTCGTGGCCAATGCCCTCGACTGGTGACTCGACGCCACCATCACCAGAAGATTCGTCCAATTTTCACACTATTCCACCAGTAAAACAAAAATTGGCTTATGCTTCATCTCCATCATCTTCTTGAATTCGAACTCAAAGTCATGGTGAACAACAAGAACTGATTTCTCGACAATTCTTGAAGACGATGTGACGATCAGTGATGCTCTAGTGATTGAGTTGGCACTAAAGCTCGAAGACTTCCAGCATATCCGCAAATCGAGCTTCTAGCATACGATTATTACCGAGAGGCAAAGACCAAGCCAAGCTTCAACCCACTGAAATACACAATGAAGCTCGCTGTCAGATACTTGATTAGTACAAAAATTTGGAGATTGGTTGTTTCCTTCTATCAAGATCTCAAAGAATTCAAAGTCTTGACTTTCTATGAAGTTATGAATGCCTCCATGCTGCACCGTCATCCTTCCTTCACGCGGCACCGCCATCTTTTTTCCTTGGGCGATTTGGCAGCAGGATTTTTGTGTTTGAGGAGAGTGGTTTATGTGTTTGAGGAGAGTCACGCTTTGCATTTGGGGATAGAAACTCACGTTTTTATGTTTCTAACTTGCCAATGTTTTTGCATTATTCGTTTTTTGTTTTTTAGTTGAAATTACGTCTCAAATGCCCATTGCCACGTAGATAAGAGATGAGTATTTTCGGCTGCCAAGTCAATACTCCGATAGCCGAAAATTTTTTGTGGGACATTTTATTCTCAAAAATGAAACATTGTGTACTTAATAATAATTACCTAAACAGTGGGATATTTACAGATGAACGCCTCAAACGATGAGACAAAATCGACCATTTATCCTATATTTATTCCGTGATATGGTGAAGTTTTTTAATATGAATGAGCTTTGATTTATTTTCTAACTCATCTTTAATTTTGTGTTAAGATAAGATTTAGCTTAAGAACCCTTTAAAACATGATCACAATCTCATTTATTTATGGAGCCAATATAAAATTGCAACCATATAAAAAATCTTGATAAACAGATTCCAGGAGTGGGCCCGAGATTGATCAGATTCCATTGCCTATTTATTGTCTTGTACTAGTAAACATGCAATTAGGATTGCTTAAATTGATGTGTTATAATATTTATAGGGCTTGCTTTTTCACTTGTCCCCTTTCCCAATTAATAAATGTACCAGTACCAGCACCAGCGCATCACTCACGTGCGGTAGCAATATCCAGAAAATGATACACGTGATGGCGGCCCAGCGGAGAGAACGACTCCCACTCGCACATCTCGTGATCTCCGTGGACGAGATATTGCAACAGCAACTTGTATTGTTCTCTATGTTTGTAATATCAAATGACGACACCCATATCAAAACATTTTAAGGGTCTTTCCTTTGCTGTTTCCCTCTTAATAATGAAGCTTATCTCCCCATATTTTCATTATATAAACTAAAGTAAAATATAAGCCTGGCTTTTCTCAATTAGAATATATTTTCTGTCTTTTTATTCCTCTTTCTTTCACATATTTTTTTACAGTGTAATTTCCAAGATGATGTAAAATAAATTCTAAAAAAAAAAAAGAAATACAACAAAAAATAAATGGAAAAAGGGCACTGGAGTTCACCTATATCCTTTATGTACAACTCATTTCTTAATATTTGTAATTCTTAACATCTATGCCTCTCCTTATTATTACCATTCTAAAATTAAATTTATCTCAAATTTTCTTTTATTTATTTATTTTTTATTTAAAATAATAAAAAAAATTCATCCAATTATCTAAAACTCTATTTAACTATATTATAAAAAATTCATATAACTTTTTTATTATTATATTACGTTTATATAAAAAATATGAGACTTTTTAAAATATTTTTTGTAAATTATAGTTTAGCGGCAATATCTTAGAGATTGACAACTAAATTATAGTAAAAAGTTCCATATAACTTTATGCTATTGTTCTTCTTTATATTCTTCACTTTATTTTTTATTTCAATTTCAATTTCTAATATCAATAATTGACGATGACACATTCACACATGTTGGGTGTTAGGCAAATGGCTAGTGAACGACGACAATGAATTTGCCGCTGCGAATAATGTAAGTGGTAAGGTGGTAGTCATCAAAGGAAGTGTAGCGATAAAAACAATTTGGGACATACATAAAAAGTAGAAAAGTAATCATGAATATTTTAAAGTGTAATTAGAAAAACAAAAAAATAAATCGAGAAAATGGGAAAGAAAATAATTAAATAAAAAAAACCACATCAAAATTATTAAAACAAAAAAGACGATAAACAGAATTAAAAGGGAAAATTGACAGGAAAAAGAAATAAAATACAAGAGTAAAAAGTCAACTTTAGTTAGTCTAATGTAATACCATAAAAAATTTATATGAAATTTTTAATAGAAGAATTAGCTTTAAATAATTAGACGGAAAATTTAATTTTTTTAAATTAAATAAATAGACGAAAATCTGAAATAAATTTAATTTGGAGCGATAATCATAAAGAGGGCCATAAATATTACCTAATGGTAATAGGTTTAATTGAACCTTTGTGTAAATATCAAGGGTACTTTTTTTTACCCTTTTCCCCAAAATAATTTTTTTGAATACAGCTCATAGTAGCAAGGTCATAGATTTGATTGTGGAGTAATTTGTATTAATTTAGTTAATTTTTTATAATATATATTCAAGAGTTGATATTTACGCTCGGCCTCAACGTAAGTCATAATTAAGGAAAAAATGGCAGTAGCATAGATCCTTAAGAGCACCGATATGGTGCCGCAAAAACGAGAAAAAAGAGGCGGCCTAGCTGCGGCTAGGATAATGGCGTTCTCAACGCGCCAGTGCCGCACAATCAGCTGAGGGGATGGCGGAACGCGCTGCTGCAGCGGTCCGCCGCGAATTTCCCTTCTCTTCTTTTGTTTTTTTATGTTTTTTGTTTGTTGCTATTTAGCTCTTTCTTTTCTGTTTCTTAAATTGTTTGGTTCAATTTCTTAATTGTTTGGTTTATTCAAATTTTATTTTTATGAAGTAATTGATTTAACAAACAAAAATCAAATATTTACTTTAATAACAACAACAATAACAGTGGTAGTGGTGGAAGAATTATGGAAAAAATAAATCTCAAATTTCAAATAAGAAATAGAATAATTAATGTAATTTAGAAATTTAAATTTAAGTATTTTTTTGAATTTAATTGTTTACTATTCGAATTTGTAGTCATTTAATTTGATTTTTAGGTCTTTTAATTAATGTAATTGTAGAATTTTTTTTGAAGTAATTTTTGATTTTTATTAATGTAATTTAGAAATTTAAATTAAGTAATTTTTAAATTTTAATTAAATATTTTTTGAATTTGTAGTAATTAGTTTTATTTTACAAATAATTCAATTCAAATAAAAATATATAAAATTGAAGAATAATAAAAAATAATAAAATAATAAAAAATAGAATTATAGCTAATTTGAGAAGTGAAATTTTATTGTGATATTTGAAAATTGAATTGTGGCTGACATAAGGATATTCTAAGTGAAAGCGGCAAATATCTTGTGACGCGTTACAATCACGAGAAGAAGAGATGAAGGAAACACCACCCGCCAACTACACCTAGAATGGCAAATTGCGGGCCTGCTCCCCCCGCCTTCCACCAACCCAAAATTTTCAAGAAAAAGGCACCAGCGTCTGAATTAACACCTAATTTATCTACAAATTTCACTATCAGTACTCCTACCCCCAACCCCTATAACCATATATGGCAGAGATAAATGTAAAAGAGCACTATCGCGGAATCTTCTGCTTCTCCAAGGAAAGAAGAATGGCCATTTTGGTGCATCACCATGTATAAAGTTAACAGAAAAAGAGCTACAAAGCTGGGTTCTTTCGGTTTGCTTGCGGTATAGATAGGGAAAGTTTCAATCTTTTTGGAAGGAAAAAGAAAAAAAGAGATGGGGATACTGTTTGATGATGCTGTGATAATTCGGCAGTCGGAGCAAGAAGAAGAGCCCAGTGTTATTACCGTAAATTGTCCCGACAAGACCGGCTTGGGTTCTGATCTTTGCCGCATAATTCTCTTCTTTGGCCTCACTCTTGTCAGAACTGGTATGTTTGATTTAGTGCCCACCAAACTCAAATTTATTTCCGAATTTCACTATTGCTCTTCAAGATATTTTCTGCATGTTGTAATACTG
Source organism: Monilaria moniliformis (assembly GCA_034509125.1). Taxonomy (NCBI): domain Eukaryota; kingdom Viridiplantae; phylum Streptophyta; class Magnoliopsida; order Caryophyllales; family Aizoaceae; genus Monilaria; species Monilaria moniliformis. Next base: position 2,011 of record JAYDZE010562960.1, on the reverse strand, counting down.
TAATTCTCTCTTAGGAGTTAACCTTGCCTATTGCTAAATCTATCTATCTCTTGGTGGGTGGGTTGAGGGGCTTGAACTTAGGATTATTTTTTTTAATTGCGTTTCCAACTGAAATAGAGCAAGGTGTTTGAAGCTTTCCCCTTAGAATTCCCTCCTCTTCGACAAGATTCTTTAGTTTTTATGATAGATGATAAATTTTGTGTTTACTGGTTTTGTTGAGTGGTGTGGATGCAGATGTATCTACCGATGGAAAATGGTGCTACGTAGTGTTCTGGGTGGTGGGCAGACCGAATACACGGTGGGGTTTGCTCAAGAAGAGACTGATGGAGGCATGTCCCTCCTCTTCCTTGGCTTCTGGAATTCTCTATTATACCGAATTGCAACCTCCTAAGCCTCCTCATGTCTTTCTCTTGAAGTTCTGTTGCCGTGACCGACGAGGCCTTTTGCATGGTAAATTCTTTCTGCCATTGAAGCTTGGGCTGTCTTGATGCTGCTGCTGTTTATCATTTCTGTTTTGCAATCTTGTTATTGGTTTGGCTAGTTTTTGTTTAGGAAACTATAGGTTTTGAAGTTTGATTGTACATCTTAGAGCTTTGTGATGTTCTTGTTTTAGTAGTTTCTGTTATCTCGAGATTTTTGGTGTGTTACTTAGAGCTCTGTTATATGTACAATTTCTGTGCCTAGTTCTATCGTAATGTTTGATAGTAAGGTATTCCATCTAAGAATGATAATGTATTAGATACATTAGTTGAAATTTGGAGGGTTTTTGGCAGATGTGACAGAGGTTCTTTATGAGCTCGAGTTGACAATAAAGAGAGTGAAGGTGTCGACAACTCCAGATGGGAAAGTGATGGATCTCTTCTTTATAACAGATACAAGGTTTTGCGTTCTTTGTTCTTTTAGAGATTACCATAATCCTTATTGCTATGAGTTTTGAAAAGCTTTCACCATTATGCCTTCTGCATTATCGTTTTTTATTTCAAATATGAACATGCATTTTTTAGTTGACTATGTTGAATTGTTGATAACTTTTCGAAATGGAAATTGAATTTTTTGAATTATTTAGTTTGTTTTACCTTTTAATTTTAATTTAATACATTATCATACTATCTTTGCTTAATTTAGTATTTTCTTCCACTCTATTTCTCAATTTTTTTTTCATATATAGTTATTATAACTTGCTGACTCATGCATGTATGCTGATATCGAGCTCTGGATTGTGTATTTTAAATAGTCACTGTAGTCTCAAGTGAATCAGAATACTAATTAATTAATCGTGACCATATGTACTAATTATTCGAGTATATTTTGGTTCTCCACTCTTGAAGCACTAATCTAAATACATGCAATCTATACATAATTAATTATATATATATATGAATATGCAAGCACGATCAGTTCTTTGTCCTTACATGCAATGACGGACGGAGGTGGGGTCGGGAGGATCGACCGACTCCACCATCGATCTATGAGTACTGAAAATTTGTAGTAAATTCGATTGTTCGAGCTACTGTCGACTTCATGTTTGAATTGTCGTAGACAGAGAATTGCTCTGCAGTTGGATTTGGCCAAAAAAACTATAAAAAACTTGGGCTGAAAATTTTCTTATTATTTTATTTTTTAATTTGATAATAAAATTTTGATGTTTGAAAAATGTGTTTTTATCTTCTTCAGAGTTTAATAAAAAAAAATTATGACATAGAAATTGAAGAAATATAATTATTTATGGTAAATGTGTGTCAAATCATTACTTCATATGGTGTAATATATTAGTTATTCTGTAAGTTAATGTTGAAATGATATTTATTTTGTATCTAATAGGAGTATGAAATTAAATGTTTTACAAAAAAATAATTATTAAGAAAGTTTGTATCGTTAACTCTTTGCAGACTGAGCTGCAGGAAGAGAGGAGCGAGCGTGTCCGGATAATGGACCAGATGCAAGCTGAGCGTACAGAACGGATGCAGTTGGAGGAGCGAATGCAGACACAGGCTGCTGAGCAGGCTAGGAT
>JAYDZE010562949.1:0-12509 GCA_034509125.1 Monilaria moniliformis | reverse complement strand
TGTGTTTACATGCTCAACTCACGAACTCAATTATGAATCTAGATCTATTATTTCCTGTCTATTATTCCGCTGCGTGTTATTAGATGACGACAGGAAAACCTAACAGTTACAACATAATTTTGTTTATACTCGACAATTTCCCTTCTTCACCAGACTATTATAAAATTTTAGTTTCCGGGAGTTCATTCTACTTTAGGCAATGCGAACAATCAAGTTAGTTTTCATTTTGAAAGATCTTCCCAAAATTTATTAAATTTTGTTAAATTCTCGTCTACATATAATTAAAGTACAGACGTCGGAAGCTCGTCTGAGGTCACTTGGACCAAGAATAATCCCTATTTGGTGGAGTTGATGATGAGATTGATGGATCTTGTTAGCCTAAAAAAATAGAGACGTAGAAGAAATCTCTTTATATTTTTAGTGAAACTACGTTGTCACCAATAAAATAAAATAAATAATTCATTATAGAACCAAAATCTCTTTTTATAATTTCGTTTTGGCATATGTTATTTTCAAATTGTTAGAGCAACACATGACCGAACAATTGAATTCCAGTAAATTAACAACCACAATCCTAGTAATGTGATAATATTCTCTTTTTATAAAAAAAAAAACTATTGTGAGGTGAACCTGACAATGATATCGATATATTAGTATTTATTGCATTTAATCAAGATTTATTAATCTTTATTAGAAACCATTAATTTACTGATCTCACAATAAGATTGATCTCACATAAGACCACCTTCTCTTTGTAAGGGTGAAAAATCTTAGTATGAGTCTAAATTTGCCTATTTCCTAACGCTGAAAAAATAAAATTGATATATTGGCTATCAAATAATTTCACACTGTCTTTCAAACGAAAACATGCTCGATTTGGTACACCAAAAGTATTACTTTTCTAATCTAGAGTTGTTGTTGATGGCTTTAGTGTAGAAAAGAGTAGTAGGAATTCATTGTATTGCATTGTACTAGGTTTTACATTACTTCTTATAGGTGTATTCTATGTCTATGTAAGGGAATAAAAATCCTCATATTCTATTACAGGATGTAAGTTGATTTTCTCTATGATAAATAATCTTCTTTTCTTATACTTTCCAACACTCCCCCTCAAGTTTAGTAACGGGATTCCCGATATTCAACTTGTCTAATATTTTTGTAAACTTTTTGAAGTTAAACTGAATTGCTTAGTATATCTGTTAGTTACTCTTCAAACTTGATATAAGACAGTTCAACAATTCTAGCTGTGGACCTCCTATCAACAGGGTTGCCTGCCCAATCTGCATCGGTGTAGCCACAAATTTCCAAGTGGCTACTTTTCTTGAACAAAAGACTTGCCCATAAGTCCATTTGAGATACCTTACAATCCATAAAGCAGCTTCCATATGATCACTTTGGGGAGAGTGCATAAATTGGCTTGCTACTCCTATAGCGTAAGCGATATCTAGTCGGGTATGGGACAAGTAGATAAGCTTACCAACCAGACGCTAATATTGTCATCGATCTGCAAGTTTTGCCTCCTGTGTAATCTGCAATCCATGATTTACTGCAATAGGTGTATCTGACGGTTTGCACTCCAGCAATCCAGTTTCTGCAAGCAAGTCCAGGATATACCTCTTTTGGCAGATAAAATTCCCTTCTGGGATCTCAGAACTTCGATCCCTAGAAAGTATTTAAGATATCCAAGATTCTTCATCTTAAATTCGGTGCACAACCCCTGCTTCAATTTATCAATTTCATCAAAATCATCTCCTGTAATTATCATATCATCAACATATATAATTAAACATGTAACAAGGTTCCTCTTCCTTTTCAGGAACAGTGTATGGTCTGAATTACTCTACTTGAACCCATATTTTGCCATTGCCGCAGAGAACCTCCCAAACCACGCTATTGGTGACTGTTTGAGCCCATATAATGTTATCTTGAGTTTGCACACATTCTCATTTTTAATCTCTTTTCAAAACCTGGTAGAATCTCCATATAGACTTTCTGTTTCAACTCACCATGGAGAAATGCATTAGTAAAATTATACTGATGATGGGTGCAATCTCGTCTTGCTGCAATAGACAGGAGGACCCGTATGGTGTTCATTTTTGCCACTGGGGAGAATGTTTCGGCATAATCTATTCCGTACATCTAGGTGTAACATTTAGCTACAAGACGGGCTTTATATCTCTCAATAGTTCCATCTGGTTTTCTTTTATAGTGAACACCCAATGGCACCTTACAGGTTTCTTTCATTCAGGAATGTTGCTCATTTCCCAAGTTTGATTCTTTATCAGTGCCTCCATCTCTTTCCACATTGCCACTTTCTAGTGCTCAGATTTCAAGGCTTCTTCCATTGTCCGTGGAATATTTTCTTCTTCATACAGGGCTGCTTCAAAAGCTTTAGCTGTTTCTGAGAGACTCTCCCTGGCGATGTGTTCCATAGGATATCTTGATTTCTATTTGACTCCTTCTGGTGAGTATCGCTTAGGAGGAATTCCTCGTTTGCTTCTTGGTGGTAAGATATAGTGCCCCGTATCCCCATCAATTGCTATGGTTTTTTCTTGCTCTCTAACTTCAATATCATTAGAAGTATTTTCCGCGATGATCATTTCAAGTGGGATAGAATTTGTTACCTCGGATATCAGTAGAGGTGAGGAAGATGTTGGAATCTGGCTATGTGATAGCGAGGACTGTACCGTCGTGTTTTGAGTCTGCGCAGCGGAAGTGTTAACTGTTTTACGTTAGCTCTGCTCCAGGAAGATGTGGTTCTGGCATATATTAGGTGTGAGCATTCGGATTTCGGTTCGGATTTTTGCCTAATCCGAACCGATCCGAAAATCTGAAATTTTCTAAAACTTAAATCCGAACCGAACCGAACCGAATTATCCGAAAATCCGAAATCTGAACTTCCAAATCCGATTCGAACCGAAAATCCGAATTTGTATTAAAAAATCCAAAAAACCTAACAAAAATCCGAAATTCCGAAAATTATAAAATATTTTTCTAAATTAATACCATAAGGTTGGTAGTATATAAAATATCATGTTTCAATATTTATGTAATAAGAGTGTAAATTGAAGGTCTTAATTAGAATATATATATATATATATTACTAAAAATATATTTCGGATTTTGGATTTATTCGGTTTTTACTATATCCGATCCGATCCGAAAATCCAAAATTTGTCAAAAATGTAATCTGAACCGAACCGAAAATCCGAAAAATACGAACCAAATTTCAAATTTCGGTTTGGTTCGGATCGAATATTCGGATTTCGGATATTTTGCTCACCCCTATTCCTAAGCTAACCATTTAATCTAGTTGGCGCATAACATTCTTACTTAGAAAGTGATAGATTATTGACACAAAAATATACTCATTTTATTCTAATAGAAAAGAGGAAGACGAAAAGGAAAATATATTTACCTTCATCTATGAAAAGAAAAGTGTGCATACTTGTCTCAAAAAATTATTTACCAAAGGTCTACTTAACATGATTTTTTGCTACCATAAATACCTAGCATGGTAAATAATTTCTAAAATTGTACGGTTGCAATAAGAATTTATATTTGGAATTTAAATGATTTCTTTGCATGAATATACACTTAGACCTAATTTAGTATTCATGATAATGTCAAGATAGGATATATTATTTGGCTCAAAAGTAGTATTGTTGTGTTTGGTAGCATGGTTAATTTTATCTCGGCCCATCGAACTGAGGGTTTATTATCACAGCCCGCCCCATTTTCTTGTAGAAACGGCGTCTCTAATGCGGCTCCCAAATTATGAATCGCACCAAAATGGTGCGATAATCTATTGTTTACCCATGATAGCCGATTCTGCCCTCTCCCATTCTCCACCCCTTGTCTTTGTTCAAAGTTTGTGATGAACGCGCATTTGTTCAAAGTTTGGCTTCGATTTGTTCAAATGAGAATGTCGGTCGCCGTCGCATGGCGGGGCAAACCCAAACGACAAGATCGTTTGAACTAGGTTTGTAGCCGTGGTGATAATTCCTCTCTAGATTTGATTTGCATTTGATTTGGGCCGCGTCTTTGGTATAGGTTCAATTTTGATTTCGTGTTAGGTTCTTCAATTTGAGGCTAATTTTGTTCTTCATTTTAGTCGATGATAATTTTGTGTTTGGGTTATTCATTTTGTGGTAGTTTGTTCTTCATTTTGGGGCTTATTTTGGATTTCGATTTGGGTTTATTTCGATTTCGATCTAGATCTAGTTGGCTTTTCGATTTGGGTTGATTTTGGATTCCGATTTGGGTTGATTCTAATTTCGATTCTGATTTCGATTTGGGTTCTTCATTCTGGGTTGTGTTCGAAGCATTCTTCTGGGTTGGGTTCTGATTTCTTCTCGGAATGGGCGGCAGCAGATCGTTACGGCACCGACGAAGTCAAATTTTGGGCCAAGTGTAATATTTGGTTTAATCATGAATTCATTACAATTTTAATTACAATTAATATGGTTTAATTAAGCATTTTTCCATTAATTACTAAATCATTAGTTTGATTAAAATCATTTTAATTTCCAGTATTTGGATAACCCAATTAATAATATAATATCTATTCTTCCGATTAAAAAAAATATACAATTGGTAACAAGGTGTTTCCATCATTTCATATCCTGTCAATGAATCTCAAATACTATCTTATCTACCAAAAAACGTCTTGAAAACTTTATCTTCATCACTATCTTAACTTTGGCCTGTATTTCCTATCTCGAGTTAAATATGTTGTTATATTTTATCCGACCTACCAAACGAGCTCTTACCATGCATGTGTATGGTATACAAAATCGAAGACCAAACATATACATAACAAGAGTTGTGATAAATTTACATAAATGTATACACATAACGGGGATAATTATGTCATTTTTTATAATTTTCTAAAATCATTGAATTAGTTCATTTTAATAAAGGATGGAACTCCTTTCAAAAAAAAATAAAGGATGGAACTTTTAGGATTGCCAATTCCAATTTTAAAAATAAAAATCTTTGATCTTTCCTTTAAAAAATATATTTTATGTATCATAAATTATAATAAATAATTCTACTATTCATATATCCCATCATGATATATTTTCAAATTTCTTACTGGAAAATGGAAATAAGTTAAGAAAAATCGCAAAAACACGGAAAAAAGATTGAAATTAATTTATAAAATTATTAAACATATTTTAATTATAAAAACATTGAGTGTTATATTATAATATTATTTTGGGATTAATTTCTTAATTCTCATTTATAGTATGTTATCTAATAACATAATAGAAGTCATCGAACGATTGGAGCTTGTGGAACTCGACCCTCAAGTGTATGTGTAGCGTATAAGTTGTAAAAATGTATTGGAAGTTATATTAAAAATCGAATTATGTAATACATTGCTATAGTTTCAAGATTTTTGACTTATTACTATATTATAATATAATAGGCACCACTCATCGATAGAAGCCCGCGACACTTGCCCCTCAAGTGTATATCTAGTATATAGATTGATAAAATTATACGAAAATTGACATTTAATAAATTCAATTATATAATATATTGCTATAATTTCAAAATTCATCAACTTGTAAATATATTATATAACATGATATAGGTCACTTAATGATGGGAGCATGTGCATGACATCTAACCTTCAATTGTATGTCTAGTGCATAAATTGATATAAAAATAATCGAATTATACAATACACTGCTATAATGTCGAGATTTGTCAACTTATTACTAAATTATAACATAATATAGGTCACTCGGCATGGGGGTCTGGTGCATGGCACATGACCCTCAAGTATATGTCTAGTGCGAAATTAGATAAGATTATAGAAACTTTGATATTAAAAAAATCAAATCATATAATGCATCACTTCAATTATGACATTTATCAACTTATTGTATAAGCACTTCACTTGTCTGATAATCTATGTGTCATAGGCGTTGGGCGACACGACCTCCTATTGTCCGGTGGCCTTACTATATTATTGTTTAACACTAATTAATCATCAAATAATTTCATTGTAGAAATCTCGAAGTCATAGTAATTTTATAATAGAGATCTCAGATGTGCCATTGGCAGTGTCACAACCTCCCTACATCGGGTAGCCCCTATTATTTAATTATTTAACGCACTATATAATATAACCATGAAATTAATCCTCAAATTATTTTATAATACAAATCCCTATTATAGTGATTTATTATATAATTTAAATTCTTAATATCATTTCGCTATGATTTTACCAATTTGTGCATAATCATACACTTACAGTCTCCTATCATTAAGTGACCCCTATTATGTTATTATTTAATACACTATTTAAAAATATTATTATGAAATTAATCCTCAAATAGTTTTATAATAGAAATTTTGAAATTAAATTTATTATATATTCACATTTTTAATATCAATTTTCTTATAATCTTATAATTTGCTCATTAGTCAAACACTTATAATGATTATTTTCCTATCGTGTATTTTTTTATATAATATGCATACATTTACACTCGTAAGTTATTTAATAAATAAAGAATTAATTCTTCCTACAATAAAAATGGTCCGCGCATAAAGATATTGAGAGACAAATTGTTTATCAATTAAATAAAAAATTAATAAAATAGCATAATATTTTTACTATTAAAATATTACGATTATTTAAGAAAATTAATAATGTAGCAACCATTAATCAAAATTTGCTATGATTATGGTACAGTTGTTTACCAAATTATTAGTTGTCGTTTTTACCTTAATTAAAATAAGTGAATATCATTTGTGATATATGAATAAACCCTCCTCTCAAAAAAAAAAAAAAAAAGATGAATAAACTTCCTTCTAATAAAAGAGGCCTCATTAGACCAGTGAATTGTGATTATAACTACCTAAAATGTGATGGTAATGTTTGTAGATGATTTTTAGATTTTTAAGAATTTATTTCCTAAATTTACAGTGTATAAATGGAATAGAATCAAAAAATCTTGACACCTTCAAAAATATGTAGTAGAGATAAATTAGTCATCAAATTATATGACTAATAAAAAACCGATTAAAAGAAAACAGATATGATTCAGTTTAAAATTTAGGGGAATTGTGTATTTACATATTATGCAAAATAATTTTTTCCTCATATGATGGATAGCTAGATATAATATAAGTTATTTTACTATGTATTTTGATGAATTCATTAATTTTCAGTTTATTTCACCATCTTATCCTTCAAATATTGAAATCTATTTTTTTTAATCTACCATATCATTCAAAATATACGTTTACTAATAGTTTTATTGTATAAATTACTCTACATCTACTATGCTTGAGTTAATTTGGAATTTTGTTATATTGAAGTGCATTTTATATATTGTTACATAAATATACAAACACAACATGTGGCGTATATTTATTTAAATCTCTAATAGAAAAAGTCAAATAAATTTCTTAAACTCATTCACATTTATAATATATTTGATATCATAAACACGAAGGATGCAGTACGCTGTAGTATATATATACATGACGAAGAACAAACACCCCAATATGATATGATACGAGAAGTGCACATTCAAATTAACATCAATGTATTTTTTAAGATACTATAGAAAAGTTATTCCCCCAAACTAATGACCATTAGTTTAATCGTCATTTAAATAATTTTCAAGAAAAACGACTTATAATTAATGTACTATATCATGACAGTAATATCATAAACACAAGGTGTGTAATAAATTGTACATGACAGACAACACACACTCAATATAATCACATGAGAAGTGCACATAATAATCTATCATAGATTCATGGTTGTCACATTTTTTGTATAATATATCCATACACCATCGTTCAAATGAAAATGTCAAACATTTAGAAAATTTATCCCTCCCAAAAGTTACACATTCAAAAGTAAACAAAAAAGATTAAATGATGATACAGAATCAAGTGAAGATGAGACATATGGAAAAAGTGACAATTTTTGGTCAAAGTTTTCATATTTTCACCTCATGAGGAACAAACATGCCTTCACTATCATTGAATTTGTCAAATGATTATGTGACTTACTTGAGTTTGTCTTAAATGTTGGGAGGCAATTGTAGCAATTGGGAAAAAAAGAAAAGCCTTTTGTGTCGTTCTTGCAATCCTCGTCACTTTTACTAGTTAACTTCTCTTGCCGTTGGAAAAAGGCTTCAACTCTCCTTTGTTTTTGCCAGCTAGAAAGATTCTTGTTGCTTTCTAACCACGGTTGGATGTTGCACTCATTTGAGCTCTCCACACATAGTGTGTTGTAATTTCGTATTTTATATTTTAGCAAGAGCATGTTTTCGTATACAATATGTTTTTTATTCGATTCATCTTATTTTATTAAAGGGTAACATTTATCTTGTCAATATTGGACATATATAAAATCGCTTCAAATTACATTTGCATGTGAATGACCTAGAAAAAGAAAAAGAAATTAATGTTTTATTGAATTAGCCAATTAGGTGCCAAAGCCCTATTTTCATAAGATAATGAAAAACGTTTCAAATCACCCATTGTTCTAGTAATTAGTTGAATGGTACTTCCGTCACACGTAAAAGTATTAGAATTAAATAATATATATATATACACACACATTTTTATAATAGTAATAAACTATTATCTCTAAATTACATATATATTATATAATGATAAGCAAACTAAAATTTGCAAAATAAAGCTCGTTTGTGTTATATGTATATAGATGTAGATATAGATTAAGTAACATATAGGGCTCCATGTTAAATTTCTTATCCTTTTTGTAGTTAAAACTTTAAAAATGAAAATAATGTTCGAATTTACTAAGTTTTGGTTTACTTATTTAAGGACTTATAATTTTATTTTATTTGACGTAAAATACGAGCTTTTTGTTATAAGCAAATGCATGGAACATGTATATGACCTTCCATGAAATTAAACTAAACCAAACACATTAGCTAGAACAAATATTCCAGAATTAACAATTTAAGAAAATTGATTAAAATCGCAGATTCACGAAAAAGGAATTGGACAATTTCGAAAATGTCACTTTAAAACCAGTGACCAAGAGTTCGTTTTAACAAACAATATGTTTCCCACTGGACACCCGCAAACAACCTTTAGTTTGTTAGAACATGCAAAGATTGCTGTGTAAAGGTGTTTTACATGGACGCATATTTACTTTTATCAAATAGTAATGATAATTATTAAACCGTGACAAAATTTTATTGGATGCTTTATATGGTGCCATGTACATGTGAATAAAGTATTCTGGGTCAAGGGTGACAAATAGTTATTTTGTGAAGACGGAAATAATTAATAACTATAAGTTTAATTACTAGATACTTTTGTAAGAAAAAAGACAATATTGCCATTTTAATTGTATTTCACTATTCTATTAAATTTTTGAAATTCACTATAATAATGCGAATGAGATGCATTCGCACCTTCCCGTAATCGTCCAATTTCGAACAATAAAGAAACCAACATAATTTTATGTCTATTCAGAGTAGCTTCTTACGCCATCCACCACCATATTTCTTCACCATTCCTTCATTTCAATTATTCATGGACTCATATCATTTTTTACCTTATTTTTTACTCAAGAAATGAACACCCACAACTCTACTTCTTTACCATCTCTTCCCTTACACTATTTATGGATCTCATCTCTTAATTTTTTATTCATTTATTATTTCTTACAATATTATATATTCTAATTAAATAAATTTTTTGATTTAATTAAACATACAAATTTCATTAAAATAAAAAATTTACATAATAAAAATCATAATATTACATTATTGGTAAAGCAAAAAATTACATAATTTAAAATTCTAAAATTACATTATTGAAAGTCAAAAATTACATATATTGAAATCCTAATCAATTGTCAATGGAACCAAAGCGAGCCCAAATTTATTTGACTAAATCATGTTGGACTCGATAGTGCTTGATGACATCATGCGATGTCTCACGACGCCTTAGGTTTTCTCGAAATGCTTGAGGCGTACCTTGATTTGGGGCGTTCATTGCGGTCGGGGAGCTCGAGGAACCGACTATGTCCTTGTATACCGAATAAAGGGCGTTTACTAATTCGTAATCAGCAATCATGTTGTGCAATATAATGCATCTCAAATCCAGAGTCAGTGGTTGGCGACTGTTTCTAGAAAAATTATTGGATGAGAGCCTTTGTGGCCGCTAATGTATTCGCCCCTCAATGTTGTTGGGCAATTTTTCCATTGCCAGTGCATGCAGTCAATGTTGCCTAGCATGCCAGAGAAGCCGTGGTATGCTTCGTGCATACGAAGCAATTGTTGCCAGTCGTTAGTTGTGGGCTCCCTATTCTGTGCCAAAGGCACCGCAAATGCCTTTGCAGAATCGTTTCAAGCATTGTTGGTCCATATTCTCGGCAGCGTGCAAGTACTCGTCGAACATATCGGCACATCCGCCGGTCATGAACTGTCAGAGTGCCAATGTACACTTTTGAAGCGTTGAATGTCCTTGCCGTTAGAGCTCATTCGGCTGTTGTTGGAAGTATTCTTCAAGCGTTTCAAAGGTATTTGCTATGGACAAGAATAAATCCACGCGCATACGGAACCGACGACGAAATACATCTTTCCCCCATTGTAGCTAGTTGGAGAAATAATCCTCCACGAGCCGGGTAGTGACAACTTCCCGTTCCCGGTGCATGTAGCTCTTAGCAGTGGCAGATCCAAGGGGTGCGGGAGGAGGCGGCCGACCCCCGACTGCTAACTTTCCCTTGTCATCACTGGAAAACCAACATGGTCGCTCCTCCCCCTATAGCCGGATCTGCCATTGTTGCGGCTTGAAACTTTAAAAAATTTGCTTCTCTAGAAAAAAAAATTAAGCTCGAATAAATCGTATGTGATAGGATCCGCCATTGTTGCGGCTCGAACACCGAAGAAAACGTCGTGCAAATATATGTTATGAAGTCATTGAAATAGACTTTTCAACGCGTTGCTCTTGGATTCCGCCCCCTTCATTTTTTGGTTCTAGATCCGCCACTGCCTCCTAGATGGAACTTCAAGAGCCTCCCCCGGAGAAGGCTGCAAGTAATAACTCGCAGTGGCCGATTAATCATCGAAATAAGGTTGTTCACACTCTCTTCGTCCAAACTGTCATTATCGGCGTCGTAGTATGGATTCATAATTTGCAAGAGGGTTGGAGAGAAATATGGAAGCAAGAAAGAAAATAAGAGAAAATGAAGAAAGAGGAGATAAATGGTGTTAAAAATGAAGTGGAAAAAATGAGTGTATTTATAAGAGAAATTTGATAATTGGAAAAAATGAGTGTGTTTATAAGAGAGATTTGATAATTTCAGAAAAAAAAATAAAAATTCGACCAAGGATCGTTGCCCAATACACAATACAAAAAAAGGAAAAAAATTAATTCAACTAATAAATTTTTGATTAAAAAAAAAATATCTGCATGCATAACGCTTACTCACACACCTAGCAAGTGGGCGTCATGCAGTCACCTGATTGGAGGAGAAGGGGAAGGCGAGTGGCGGGCCAGCTCGCCCTCTTTCCTTCCATTTCGTGCCGCCCGTACCGCGATGCCCCCATAATACGTTTCGCGTGCGTCCCATCCCAAAAGAACAAACTACAAGGCCAGCTCTACAGATGCCCTTAATAATAACTTCTATTAATATATTTTCATTGTAGTGACAAATATTTTTGGTTATTTACGATCTATAGTATCTTGATTGAAATCTCCGCCCACTATGATAGTATTGTACACGAAGGAATCCGTATTCATGCATTTTCTTTATGTACCTACCATGTCCTTGTTTATTTTAATTCCGTCTAGTAATTTAATATTAATATATTTTAAGTTTAGTTATTTTAATATATATATATATATATATATATATATATATATATAATATCAAAGTTTTTTTTATCTATTTTTTTTAACATTTTAATAAAATTGTGTGTATAGCTGTCCAATTTGTCGCACACAGTTTATGAGCTCTACTTCCATATAACTCATGTTTATTTCTTCATCTTGTTTTTCTCTTATATATCATAAATCATGATGGAATAATCAAATTTACAAATTATATAAAAATTACACCTTAATTTATTAATTTTATTCCTCTTGTTAAAGTTCAAAGGAGAAGTAGAATTTGTAAATTTGATGATACTATTCTAATTTTGATGTATAAAAAATGGAAAAGAAAAAAGTGTTAACATGAATTAAACATAATTTGTATGTATGATAAATACTCACAAATGATGTATGTATATTAATATCATGTGTACTACATACATACATACATACATATATATATATATATATACATATATATATATATATAGAGTTGTATTCAAATAATAACTACTTTTTAATGCATAACGGAGACCAAATCTTAACCATCCGATTATTTGATCTAACGCTCGAAACTTTGACACGTGTAAATTTTGTTTTAATATTTTTATTGCAGTAAGGGTTTTATTGTCAAAACTAATATTCCCATTAATTTCGATCAACCCTTTATT
>JAYDZE010562938.1:0-12510 GCA_034509125.1 Monilaria moniliformis | reverse complement strand
CAAGCATCTGCGTAAGGTTACAGCAAGAATCTGGCAACTTCCCTATAGTAGGATATTATTATTATTATTATTATTATTATAATAATAATAATAATAATATTATTATTATTATTATTATTATTATTATTATTATTATTATTATTATTGGGTAAACTTAACTTCATGTGCTATAAACAACATTTAGAAATCGAAGTCTGACATTTTCATACCTATAGAGGTGGCGTTGGTGAAATATGCATATGACACATTTGGCTTTAAAAAAGTACTTATTTTACTACTAAATCGTGACAAGGGGACACGCTCACATTTTTACATTACATTGTGCACATATGTATGGTATCTTAGTTGTAAAATTTCAGCACTCAACAATAATAAAATGAAATAATGAAACTTTGATGTCACGTTTCAATAAGTATTGACCCTGACTAGCGTAGAGTAAGTGCTTTATTAATTATAGTATGTTACCATCATGTTCAGGAGTAAATTGCTGGTTCATAATTACGCCCTCATTGACACCAATCATGCACCCATAAATCAATCAAATTAATTAATTATATACGTACTATTCCGATGTAGCACCACCACACTTTCACAAACCTATTGACCAATCTCAACATTCCAGGTATAACATCCTCGCATTATTGCTGACTAATTTTAAATACTAGTAGGCCAATATCATTTTATTATAAAAAACACTTTTTAATAAAATAGAAGAAAAAGAAACGATATATCTAAATATCTAATCTCGTCGACTTATATAAATTATTGGGGTGAGGTGGCCAGATCTTTTTGTTATGGCCCAATTGAAGTGAAGTTTAGACTATTATATAAGTTCGTGATCATTTCTATATATAGAAGCCTCAATTTAATTTATTTTTTAATCGTGGCTTTAAGATTTGATCTTATCAAATCCAGACAATCGGAGAAAGTTCCTTGAATTTAGTCTAAATTCAATCTTATTATAAGTTTTTAGCGCCATCCATCTTGATCAAATAAAACAT
Source organism: Monilaria moniliformis (assembly GCA_034509125.1). Taxonomy (NCBI): domain Eukaryota; kingdom Viridiplantae; phylum Streptophyta; class Magnoliopsida; order Caryophyllales; family Aizoaceae; genus Monilaria; species Monilaria moniliformis. The sequence continues at coordinate 11,509 of JAYDZE010562938.1, read as the reverse complement.
TGAACTCGAATAAACTCAACTAATTAACCGTTTGAGATTAAGTACTCAATTACAAATTCATACTTTAGTAATTCTAAACTATGTGCACAACTTAAGGGCAAAAAATGGTGTTAAGGGATATACCCTAAACGAAAAGCCACACACTATAGGTTCATTCACTACAAATTAAAAAATGTGATCCACAACAAAATATACGATGGACATATATCCATAATTGAATTATAACAAGAATTACGATGTACTTTTACATTAGCAATGAAGAGATATTGTTCCTCGTTAACCAAGTTTTGCGGCATAATTTTCCCTTGATCACCAATTTTGTGTTGTGATCCGATATACAAGAGCACTTAGACCATCCTAAGCTGGTTGATTAATCCTCATTATATCCAGTCAATCAATAGTAAATAAATTTTCCTAATCTAAGCGAACAGGTATTAAAGTTAATTGCAGAATCTAGGACCCCATTAGAGAATATTTCAGCTAGAGACAAATCACATTTCTTTTTATGATATGATTATATAAAAGATTGGATCTTTCCAAGGCTAAAAAAATCAACGGTAGGTAATAGAAAATTAGAATCCAATAATATTTCGACGTGCCATTGGCTGGTTAACAAATCCAAGCCACTTAGAATCGACCAATCAAAAGCTGCCAGAAATAACATGCTGCTTTTGCATGAGGACTATGTAGATGAGACATATATATTTTTGTACCATTTTGAAGCTTCAGACGCCCACCATCGATCAGAATTGAAGGTGGGCTATGCTCCAAATGTGGGGAGTCATTATCTACATTAATTATTTTAATGGAAAGCTTTTGTCGGATTGGTTTTGGTTTTGGTTGTGTTTGAGCCAATTACGTGATTGCTCTACAGTCCAATACAATTTATTAGTCGTATAAAGGCCTAATATCACTTAGATTTGGATCAAATTTTATTTAACTTAGGTTAGAGTCGTCATGTTTTTCTCCACGCTGTCGGTCAGCGCAAATTCCGCTGCTTCTGAGAAATATCGAACTAGGCTTCCAGATTGTTCTTTTTATAATATCTAAAACCAAAATAACTCATGTATCACATAATCACGTTTTTCACATTTAAAGTGGCTGATACATTCTACTAAAGACTGAGCGAGGATCGGTCATCGCCGTAATTTGGAAAGCAATAACTTTGCCGTCGAGCTCAAAATCGCTACTATAAGATGTGTTCGGAAGCGAAACGGCGAGACGAGCAAGGCTCACAACTTTGTTGTGTTATATATATGCACTTCTAAGTTCAAATTCCGTAGTTTCATGCCTTTGAGGTCTATAAACATTTGGTTTGATGTTTTAATAGTTAGACTTTCATATTATTATTTAATTTTAATAAATTTCTTGGATGGTTGAAGAGGAATTTTCTTCTATGTATGTCGTCCGGTGTAATACCATACAAAAAGATAGTAGTAGAGTAGTGATATGAATCCACGACACATGCGGAGAAATAGAGGTGTTAAACAGAGTAAATCCGAGGCCTATTTATGTGATAACAGAAAAACTGAAAAAGTATTAATTAACTAACTGTTGTTCTGTAAAACTGTGTATAATCATTAACAATATGCTAATATGATCTTTGCACACAGTATGTGACAGAATAAGCAGAAAACAGCTGAGCTTCAATTCTACCTAAATCCCAAAGCTACAAGCTGCTTTCTGCTAAAACCTCCCACATTAAATATTAACAAAAAGAAAGAAAAAAAAAATAAAACATTCCAAATCTAAGCCTCTTCCACATGAACGAAGGGAGGGCTCTTCTTGAACACAGCAGGAAGATTCCGGGGACGCATCTCAGCCATCCCTCAGGCAATTCTCCACTGTAAAACAACATCGAAAAACCAGAATTCCGGCCAAATCAAAGCTGTCCGGCTAAATCTTCCGCGGTGATGAATGTGCCATGAAAGCCATAAGGAACTCGTGAAGGAAGCTTCACGGTGGCCTCTAGCTTCATAGTCATGGCATTCACGATCTGCAGCTCGGATTTCCATGTCTTTTCGTCGTGCACGAAGGCGAGGATGTAGCCGTCGTCCTCCTCCTCGGAGGCGGCGTCTGTCTGGAGGAATTGCGGCTCGCCTCCGTATTTCTCGTCTCCGTAAAAGAATTTTTCCACTTGGCCGGTGAATAAGTCGACTTTGGCGAAACCAGAGACTTTAGGCCACGGCTCGGCGATGGCGAGATAGGCGTAGCGAGTTTTCCTCCCGAGCTTGTTCCGATTGACCAAGCCGGCCTCGAGGTTGACCTGATCGGCCTCCGACATGATCGGCCGCCTCGTGGACTTGCCGGTCTTCAAATTGAGCCGAATTTCGGATAAAACGCTCTTTAATCCCTCGTCGCATTCGTTGAAGATGGAGTCGGGCGGCGTCATACAGGAGCCGATGACGACGACCTCGTCGGTCTCCGGCTCCTCCCATGCATTCCAGAGATGGAAGCAGAAGCAGTCGGGGACATCCACCCATTTCATCGCGCTCGCGTCTTTCGCGTATTTATCGAGCACACCGAATCTGGAGGTCTTGTTTCGATCGTAGACAACGGGGGAGCCGCCGCGGATCATCTCCGACAACTTGAACACGACCTGCTGGTCGGGGACGATCACAAAGTTCTCAGTGATGGCGAAGTCGTGCATCATTGTCGGCTCCGCCACCGGGATTTCCACGTCCGCCGATTTCTCGCCGTTTTTTTGGAAGTGGAAGTATTTGAGGTAAGGCTTCTGGATGACGTCGTAGCTGAGGGCGAACATTTCCCCAGTGGCGGGGTCGAGCTTCGGGTGGGCGATCATGGTGGCGTCGAGCTGTCCATCGAAGTTGTAACGGCCAACGGTTTTTAGGTCGCCGGAGGGGGTGACTCTAACGTGGTAGGGGAGGTCGTCTTCCGACATGGCGAGTAAGCGGTTATTAAAGTAAACTAATCCGGCGTTGGCGACGCCGGTTCCGTGGGTGTGGTCGACTAGGTTGAAGAGGCCGCGGGCGTAGAATAGGAGGAGCCTAGCTATGCCGGAGTGGCCGTGGAGCTCGCCGATGGCCTTGGGGAAAATGGGGCGGCCGAGGGAGCGTTCCTGGATGAGGCGCTGCGTTTCCGTGAAGCGGCACGCGTAGCTGGCGGCTCCGTTCTTGAACTGGACTGAGTGGACCATGCCGTCGCCGTCGAAGAAGTGGTGCCCGGCAACCGGCTCGAAGAGCGGGTTGGCGCCGTTTCTGACGTAGACGCCGCTGATGGCGTCGGGGATTTTGCCGACAACGGGGAGGTTGTGCTTCACGGGCTGCTCCGGCACCGGGGAGAAGTTTCCGGCGATCTGGACTCGGGGATCGGCGGTTTTGGGGAGAGGTTGTTGTAGCTCGTGGGCGGTCAGCGCGCCCTCCACGGCCTCGAGGGCCATTGCGGCGGCTTTTTGGATGATGTTCCATTGGGGCTTGGATGATGGCGGAGTTTGTTTTCTGACGGCGGTTTGTGGGGCGGCGATAGTGGTGGTGGTGGTGGTGGAGGATTGTTTAGGGAAGTGGAGTGTGGGGGTATGGAGAGAGCATTTTATGGTGTGGCTGCAGAGCTTTTGTGGTGGTGGTGGCTTGTTGAATGAGAATGAATTTGTAGAAGAGCCGAGTTCAGCTATTGATGGTGCATATAATTTTGGGTTAGCTAATGAAGTGGCCATGGCTACCTATTTTGGAAGTCTGCAAAGAGTGGCTGATGAGTAGGTGTGGGTGTGTGTTTTAGAGAGAGAAATAAAGGAATGAGTTTGATTGTGTGTTGAGTGATTGATGAGGGAGAGGGGGGGGGGGGGGGGAGTATATATAGAGTGAAATAAGGAGATGGAGGTCCACTTCTAACATGTAGGAGAAGCCCACGTGTTGGATATCGGAAAAAGGGGTCATGCCATCTTCAAACTTGGACACGACCACCTTCTTTCTTGCCGATGCCACTCCATGTCCCACAATTGAAACGCTCCCTCTTAACTAGGCTGAATCGGCTCGGCTCGGCTCCGAAGAGCCGCTAATCTTCTTCGTCAGTTAGTTGTAAGGGTGTCTGTCATATTTTGCAAACCTTGGATCTCCCAACGTCTTCATACAGTTAGCCAAGTGGTTGTGGGAGCAATCGTGGCTCCTCTGCTTCTGCTCATGGAACAGTTTTGTGCTCAACTTGTTCATATTTCTGTCGTGGGCAGAACTGTCATCACTTTGGGTCTCATTCTATTTGTTGTTTTTTTTTGTTCATCACATTACAATGCCTGGCTCACTGATTTATTAGAAAATTCAGAGTTTATCTCTTTTAACATTTTTATTGTACTCTGAAATTATCTTGGTAGGATCATTGTTCAATTAATGATAGAAAAAAATGAAGAGAAAAAGACAAGTACAACTTTTGTATACATGAAGAATTCTGGAAATGTATATGACTATCAGAATATTGATCCATGTTTAGCCTCAAGTCTCCCTTAAAGCATTCAACTTCAAAATGCAATATCTTTTTTGGGACCCATCTTCATTTAAAGATTCATATTTCAATACTTTTGTTAAATGTGTACCATCTAGCGTGCACCATACTCTTGTTAGAAAGATGAATTATAATTGAATGAGTTTTCCATTCACAAACAAGAAATTTTCAGGAACGAAAGCGGGATTCGCCTTTAGACTAAACTGATATGTCGCAGCCAACATGGATGTCGTTGTCAACGCGGTTCTAACAATGGAAAATAAGGTCACCTAAGAAAATCTGTGCAGCCTAGACTACCCAAATTAACAACAAATCATTCAAACTAAATAAAATTGTGGATTTATACTAGAACCTTCGCACTGGATCTCAATTTAGATGACTCCAAAATCCCCTGTTTTGCAGGGTTTTTTTTTTTTTAATCCTCCAAAATTTCCATTTTAGCTTAGGCGAAGGTATCCCATCAATCTCCCAGAGAAGGGTGGCGAGTATCGTGCCGACATGGACAAGTCTTTGGCATTTTCCCCAAACGGAAAAGTCTGTGCAGCCAATGGAATTTCTTGTTTTCCGGTGGAAAGAGGAAAATTTAGCGGCTCAAGGAACCGAGGCGAGGCGAGGCGAGGCGAGCCAATTCAGCGTAGTTCGGGACAGAGGATGTTGCCCTAGCTAATAATTCCTTGTATATTTTACCTTGATTATTATATAAATTGTAAAATACTATTACAAGTATATCATTGATTTAGTAATGAGATTTACATGTGTGATGAGGAATCCTGATTCGTTAGATTTTGGCATTCTATGGGAGTGCAGATATTAGATAAATACAGAGAGTTGTATTGGTGTTATTTTGGGTGGGAGCAGCTTGATTTGTCAATTTTCTCTACTCGTTTAGGAAAAGTTAGAAATCCTAGTGGTGACACGTGGCGGCTTAGCTTAAGGTCTTAAACCTAATTCAAGGTCACATCATCAAATGTCCAACACGGTTGCCCTCTTTACCTTCCCATTCCACTTTTTATCACTTCCCACTTAAATAACTTGTCACGTATGCTAGCTTTTTTAGTAAGTTTTCAGGATTTTTAGTTGATGTTGGCCGGAAGTTTAGCTAATTCTCGGGATTAACTTTCTTCACTGCAAAAATGGATCATATATGTTTCGTTGGAGGTTCTTCCCTATATAGAATAATGCATACTATATATCATCATGTATGTCGTTGTTATATTCATAAACTTGTGCTTGTGACCTATACCAACAATACTAAAGGAAAATAAAATAAGGCTTACTTGATTTAATTTAGTTGGCGTGCGTAGGTTTCTACTTCCTAAGTCGAGTTTATCGCACATAATTCGTCTAGTGCAATTGGTTGTGTTTTATACTTGATTTGTGAGATTTTGTTAATATATTGTTGCCAATTTACAAAGTGTATATCCCAAGTGACAACATGAATGAATTGTATTTATTTTTGAAGCAATTCGATTATAGTTCGTGGCCCTGTTATTCAAAGGGTGACTAGGCTGTCCTCTAATTGTTTATTTATAAATAACATATCACATGAGTTTTTGGTGCATTCGTTCGACACAAGAATACTTATCAATTCATGTTCTCACCGAATAATTGCATGAAAAGTTTCTGTTTTTTTGCAAACTATATTCTTTAACTAATCTCAAATTATTGCGCCCATCATCTTAATTTATTCACGGAAACTTCATTGCAGATTTTGTAACTTTCATATGTAATTAAATCTGTTTTGGGTTATTACAGTTTGATTTTCTTTCATATTTACTTGTGTAAAATACTAATATACAAATTAGTATTTTGTAGAAGAAGCATCCAATCGGGCATGTGCATGCTTACTTAACAATTAATCAAGACCGCATTATATATAAAATATTCAAGTGATTAGGTACCGATTTCCAGGAAGAATACTTTCACCATGATTAACGAATATTTAACTTCAAAATCAAGGACTGGTTAACAACCATATCTTGACCGGTAATACAAGATTAGTTTATATTAAATAATAAACCATATAGAGAAATTATAACATGCGGCTATTTCCAACCATGTCGGCTCTCTCACTTTTCTTGTTTTATTTTCTTTTTTTCTTATTACGATTTTTACTAAAATGTGTCCACTTCCCACAACATAACGTCATTTTAGCTAAACTTCATAACAAAAAACTTCATTCTGAATGATATGTGTTTTAATTGCAAAAAAATGAAGTTCGTGGGTTTTTAAAGCAATTAACTCATGCTCACAACTTCTAAAACTTAATTAAATTATTATATATATATAGAGGTGTGATAAAAATTGAATAATATCTTATATCCTAACAAAGATCGATTCTGGACCGTAGGATTTAAACATCTAATAAATTAAGCTACGTGGCAACAAATTTTAACAAATTATGTTGATTTGCTTGAAATTAAATCTAGGCCTTAGATTTTCAGATCCAATAGATAATAATAGGTGTTAGTTCTATAATTAGGGAGAGTTTCACCTTGATGCACCATATATATATATATAAAATTAAAGTGAACAAGTAATTGCTAAAATGATTTACGAAAATAGGTTGCGAGAAAATCAAACAAAGTACTTTTTCTCAAGTTGTAAAAAATTCGATACTTGGTCACTGAGAGAACATTTAATTAAAGTTTAAATTCGCACTTGAAAATGAAAAAAATAGAAAAAGCAGTAGAGAAAAGCAATGGTTGAATTAGCTAAATAAGGGGAGAAAAGTTAAAGACTTGAAACAAAATGAAGTTTAGGTTGCAAATTTATAAAAACGAAATGAGATTATTTTTGTTAGGTTGTAACTTTGGCACTGGATATCATAGATGACCGACCACGTAAGAATATTACCAAACAAGAAAGGGGTCTCGTAATATGTAGTGGCCTAGTGGGGTCACAAACCAAATCATCCTTGATTTCGCCTTTGGTAATTCAACTGACAAAATATTTAAGTAATTCAAAAATATTTCAAAATCTCATAACAAAATAAACTCCTAAAGATTGAATAATTAAGTTTTTTTTTTTTTTTTTCAAAATGTGTTCCGCGGATAACTTGGAATAGCATAAAATTAGTTTTCAACCCCGAAAACAATACTATGGCAAAATATTATTTGGTATTCAAGAATAATATGTAAATAATTCGCTGGAGACTTTATATCTGATACAAAATTTTGTGATAAAGACTAATTAGGGTCGATGATGATGGGCAGTGACTAGTCCGAAGTTGTTAATTCTTGAAATATCTCCCATGCTGTGTCCATATTGCATAAGCATGTTACCACATGTCTAAACCATCACAAATTCATGTCAAGAAATATGAGTTCAACCTAGCTAGTTCCTGCAACTTGACATAAATCTGTAAATGTCTTTTGTTTTCAACTTACAGTTTCTCTCAGTTTGGATCGTATGATATAATCAAAATCACATTGTACACGTGTCTTGTTTAATTCGTCTATATAGCATGTATATCGATGGTTATCTGTATGCAAACAAGAGAGATAAGGCATGAGTAACGTATACAGTAAATAATTGTAGTTTCTAATCAATTCATTGTTTGAATTTAAATTTAATTGCTTTTCAAATTCTGTATATAAAATTTTGCAATATGATGTAGCACTCCAAAAAGTCAAAAAAGGTACGTTGGAAAGATTGTGTTTTGAACCCGTCAATGGTTTTAGTGTTTGGGGGGTGAACTAGATTGATCAAATTTTTGACTGTATCAAGTAATTGACGATCTTCTTCTCTCTAATCAATGCCTTAATAGTCTTAGATGTAACGTGGTTTTCTTAAGTAATTGTTGATCAACACACAACAGTTAAAAATAATTTAATCAGTACTTGCAACCAATCAAAACGGATTTGGACGGTGAATTGAAATCTTTAGGGTTCATAAAAAAAATCCAGCATTTTGTAGAGTTGTAATCAATACATAAACCAATTTGATAATCATGTTCTGGTAGTAAATCATGCATTACCACTGAATTCGGTCTCCTTACATATTACAGTATAATAGAATAGGGGAAAAATAGCAATTTGCTACAATAATATATAATTATACGAGAACCTCCATCCCCAATAATGAAAAAGATGCAATATTATAGTGAAAAAAAATAAATCACCGGTTCATTAATGAGTTATCATCATTAGAAAGATATTCCTTCCATCCTGATATAGTATATGCTTTTTTTTTAATATCACAATATATAGGCTTGTTTTCATAAAAAATAATTTATTCGTCCATGAAAAATTCGTCACATTATGGACGACATGAATTTTAATAAAATGGTTGGTAGCATGTGAGTGATTTAGGGTCTCACTTTAATGTTTGATGAGAATTGAGAATCGCGTGGATCATACTACTATAAATGAAAAATGATTAAAAAAAATTGGACAAAACGCAAAAGAATTGTTGCAAATTTTTCGTGGACGAAGGGAGTAATATTTTTTTATCTCATTTACTAATATATCCCTATTTATTTTTTTGATTAATTCTTTAATTAGCAGTAATTGATCATCAAAATAAATATGAACATAACTAGGAAGTTTATCGTATAATTTTGTTTTCCAATAATTTATTTAATCTTTATGAAAATCTCAATCAAACCTATAATTAGTACGAAAAGAGTATATATGGTACTAGCCTAGAGAATGCAATATACAAAAACACATTAAAATAAATAAAATGAAATACTATATTCTCTTTTTTTCCCCTTTCTCTTTCTTTTACTATTCCCACTTGACCGGCGGGATGGAACCAGCGCTACTCACTGATATAATTTCAGGAAATATTATTTTCAATATGGGCTTAATCAACAATTCTCTAACCAATGACTAGCAAAGTTGTGGTAGCAAAAGTATTTCCTTAGCATTAGCAGGGGAACAAATTGAAATTTATGTGGTGCCTAAATTTATTAATTTTGAGTTTGAAATTTTGATATATTAATTCCTATATGTAAGTTTGATGGTAGGAGATTTCACACAATGATTCACATAAAATACTAAAAATATAATAATTCTATGAATATTATATTACAAGAATGATTGGTGGGGGCATAAAACCCCTTATCCCTTGCTAGCCCCAATTCTTTAATGAAAGATCTTGAATTTATTCTCCACTTAAATATAGGTTGTCTTTTCAATTTATTTGTTTTTGCTCTAATATATAATAACATGGTTATTGAGTGAATTATTTAGATATTTTTATATCTCCAAAAAGAAAATCAATGATTCTCTGAATTTTAATTGTTAATATTTCCGTTAACCAAAATTAATTAATCTGAAAAATAGATGCATGCACATAATGTGGTCTCGAAGAATGTAAGAGAACTTCCTTAAAAGCAATGAGTAGATATATATATATCAATCAATTAGTTAATGATGCAACTGACTAATTTCCACAGTATTGTTAACCAAACTATGAGGAATGGACCTAGGATTTGGTAAAGAATGAATAACCAACCGACATTTAACTGAAAAAACGAACTACAACCGCAAGACAAAAGCAACCTCTCAACTAATACTTAGATTAATTAATTATTAATTAACAGCTATTTCTATGGCGTAAAAGCAGGCAGCTTACAAGCTACGAGAAAAATAGAGGACACCCTATTGACCTCTTATGACACACATGTTCTCTATTTGGGATCATCATTCATGCATTCTAAACACACATATACTTTCTCTCTCTCTCTCTCTCTCTCTCTCTCTCTCGCTCACACACACATTGAGGTAGTAGGATTGGTTTGGCAGGTGGCCACTGTCTGTCGCCTTCATTTATTTTAATAAAATATGGAGCTTGTATTTCAAATGTATACGTTATTCGGATTGTACAAACTTATTACATGCGTGCGACCTGCAGATAGCTAGAATCCTTATTGTATTAGGTTATGAAAATACACATTTGTCTAGCTTTATAAAAATGAAAAAAAGTTTGAATGCTTATTTTAGAGAGCTTATAAACTATACCAATTTATAAGATGTTTCAACATTTTATATAAAAGTTGTAAGGTCTCAAGAGCTTATGAGTTGCCAAAGTGTTTGAATAATTGAGCTTATAAAATAGAGAGAGAAAATCCTTATTAGAAAGAAAATGTCGTAATTAGGGAGAGAAAATAAAAAAAAAAGATGAAAAATAAGTTGAAATTAAGAATCTTATTTTTTAGGGAGCATATAAGCTAACTTATTTCACTGCATGAATCTCAAGAAACTTTACGTCTAAGGTTGGATGATCAAATACTTCTTCACGTCGTTTTGAAATGTTTCATTTGGAATTTGGAAGCTTCGGAGTCAAATAAATACATATGGCATAAATTTCGATTTTCTATTTTTCCAAAGTTTGTATATATAAATTGGAGTGTGAATCAAAAGTCTTGCTTGAGTCGCATGTGCATCATGCATGTGTTCTTAGGCCATCTCCAGCAGCCCTGGAGTATGGCGCATAGCGTGATAATGGAGCAATCTTTGCTCTAACCTATCTTTATTTGGTGCAGTGCAACAACATAAATGGTGCTACATTTTTCACAGCGCAACTCTTTTTTTAATATATATTAACTTAAAGATTTGAGTGAGAATTTGGCTCAAATTTGTTGCGCTTAGACAAGTAGGTTGGAATAAAGAATTTTAGAAAGATGAATAATCCAAAATACTACATATTCATTAATTTATTATATAAATATAAAATATACTAGAAATGAAGTTTAAAATATTATCCAGATATGTAGTTTTCTTTTGCATCAATCCATATCTTTACATATTATTAGTGTTAACAAATAAAAAATGAATATATACTTTTAAAATATTATTTTTAGACAGAGCCAAATGTAGTTCAGACGGGTTGAGATAAAGTGCGATTTTTGCATTGTTTTAATGCTTCTACTGTAAAATAGAGTATATGATCTTAGAACTTGAGACTTGAGAGTAAGAAAATGAAAATAATAAATATATAAGGGATATATATATTATATATGGTAAATTGCCAGAAAAACCACCAAGTTTGGTCAAATTATGGTCAGTCCCACAAGTTTTAAAATCAGCCGATTATATCATAACTTCAA
>JAYDZE010562927.1:0-12511 GCA_034509125.1 Monilaria moniliformis | reverse complement strand
GAGAAAGAGTACTACTTTGATTCCCGTGGAGACCGCGACAATTTAGCCTTTGGTAGCATCTACAGGTTAATTGAGCTATTTTCGCTTGATTTTGTGCATTTCTGCTGTTTGATGCATTATTTTGGGGGAACTAACTTGATTTTTCATTATTGGCAGCAGCTTGTACTCTATATCTCTGTATTTGCATGTCTATAAAAGAGTGTTTTGATTGTACAAGTCTGGAATACGAAATCTAATTAGTTTTTAAGTGATGCACTTGACCATGTTTCTGGAGTATGAAGCTGTAGAGCTTTGAATATGTACAATTTTGTTACTCGCAGAATTATTTGGGATAGGTTGATGTTCTTTCTTTGAGAAGGGACCAAGAGAGATAATGTTCATCTCTATGTGGATTAAGGTCTTTATTTTGGAAAATGATACTGTTTACATTTCTGGACTAATTATAAGTGTGTGATGATGAAATGCAGAATGGATGTTGCTCGCTACAAGCTTTACAATTCTAAGAAACTTTCTGAACAGAACTTTTTCCAGTGGAATAATAGAGCTCGTCGGCTGGAGGGAGATAATGACGTTGATGCGTTAGATATCAAACTTAGGTCAGGGGGGCGCTATTGGTCGGCAAAATATGCTGCTATCGAGCGTCATAAGGACTTGAAACGAATGCGAGTTCTTGCTCCTAGAAACAATGTGAAGAGCTCGGTTGCTGATTATATCCCCTTAGTTGATGAAGGTTCGGACAGCAGACTGGTATCAAGTGCTGAAGTAGTTCAAGAGTCCTGGGAAGATGAGGTCTTGCGGAAAACAAAGGAGTTCAATAAGATGACGAGGGAACATCCTCAGGATGAGAGTCTATGGTTGGCATTTGCGAAGTTTCAAGACAAGGTGGCAAGTAAGCAGTCTCACAAAGGTGCTCGTCTTCAGATCCTTGAGAAGAAAATCAGTATTCTGGAGAAAGCAACAGAGATTAACCCTGAAAGTGAAGATTTACTTATTTCTCTTATGAAAGCTTATCAGAGCAGAGATAGCACCGATGTGCTGGTTAGGAGATGGGAGAAGATACTTACATCCAATTCTGGAAGTTGCAAGCTGTGGAAAGAATTTTTACGGGTTCTTGGGGGTGAATTTTCCAGATTCAAGGTTTCTGAGCTAAGGAAAATGTATGCGAATGCTATCCAAGCCTTGGCTGGTGCTTGCATAAAGCAGCATAGGCAGGTTCTCACTTTAAAGATCCATACCTTTTTCCTTTGCTTGTATTAATACACTTAAAACAGAATTACTTGCAGAACACATAAGAAGAGGAAGACGAGCATGTGACAGACTCACAGATTTAATAGTAGTGAAAGTTTAGTCTTATTTGGCGTAGATGCCCATAATATTTGAGCATGAATACATCCAAAGCTTATGTTTCTTTCTTTTGCTAGTCATGTTGCATTGGAGAGTAGCTAATTTTCTCTCATTAGTTAGGATTTCTGAAATATTGATCCAGCCTCCTCCTTGTGCTGGATGCAGGCTCATCCATCCGACAGTGCAACATCAAATGATCCGGCTATTATTCAACTGGAGCTTGGTTTGGTTGATGTTTTCATTGGTCTTTGCCGCCTCGAGTGGCAGGCAGGTTACCAAGAACTGGCAACTGCTTTATTTCAGGCGGAGCTTGAGTATAGTTTGTTTTCTCCATTTGTTCTGTCAGAACAAAGTAAGCAAAGACTGTTTCAGCACTTTTGGAGTAGTAATGGTGCCAGAATCGGGGAAGATGGAGCTCTTGGATGGTTAACTTGGATAGAGAAGGAGGAAGAACAGAGGCAGAGGCTTATCTATGAGGAGGAGGCCTCAGATGCAGTTGAGGAAGGTGGTTGGACAGGTTGGTTTGACCCATCATCTGAGATTAAGGAAATTGAAATGCCAGGAACTACTACTGAGGGACAGGTGGTTGGTGAGGAATTGAATGATGAATCTGACACAAATGATGTTGAGCAGAAGGATGATGTTGAATCTCTGCTTAAAGCACTTGGCATTGATGCCGCTGCTGAAGTTGATATAAAGATTAAAGATACAGAAACATGGACTAAGTGGTCAAAGGCAGAAATGACAAGAGATTTCGATCATTGGATGCCTCTTCGTGCAAATTCTGGTTTGTCTCCATTCATGTGCTGTCTCTCCATCAACCATACTTATGGTTACTCAAACTGAAAACATAAGTTATGATTGGACCCAAATGAGATGGCGTAGCAGTATATGATTAGTTTAAGTGAACGTTCAATTGATATAAATAACTATGCCCTTGCCTTCCCAATTCATTACAAATGATCCTGTCGCTTTTTCTTTTCCCGCTTACTGCAGTTTTTCTTCATGTAGTTTTGATGTCATATATGTTGAGTTTATCTACAATTTTGTGGTGAAAATGACTTGGCTAAATTGGCCAAACAGATCAGGTTTCTCAGGATGTTGTCACTGCTGAAGCTGAAGAGGATGATCAAATTTTGAGCATAATAATGTATGAAGATGTGAGTGATTACCTATTCTCACTCAAGTCTGAGGAAGCCCGATTTTCTCTTGTGTCCCAGTTTATAGATTTCTTTGAGGGAAGGATAGCTCAGTGGTAGGTATTATGGCAATTATGATATCTATTACTATATCTACTGCTGTTTCTTTTGTTCCCTGACCACACCATTCATGTTCACAGGACTTGCACAAACAGTTCAAGTTGGGTTGCAAAGACACTTAGTTTGGAAAGTCCCCCTTATTCTCTTCTAGAGGATTTAGGAAAAGTGCACGATGTTCTGGTGAGGAAGTCGACCAACCTAAGAAGTTCTAGCTTGGAGCTACTTCTAGAAAGTTCAGATGACTCGAATATGAGGACTAATATGATGAAATTTCTCCGAAATGCTATCTTACTTTGTTTGAAAGTGTTTCCACAAAACTACATCTTGGAGGAAGCTGCTCTTGTTGCTGAGGAGTTATCAAACACAAGGATGAATTCAACAAGTTGTTCTGTGACACCATGTCGAGCTCTGGCCAAGACTTTACTGAAAAATAATAGGCAGGTATGTGTTATATATTTGTAATTTGACCTCGAGTTCATGAAACCTGCAAATCCTTTTTCCTTACTCATCTGAAAAGTGCTTGATGGATATTACGCCAATCCCCAGTAAATGTTAATCTCAACCGAAAACTGGCCTGGAAGTGGAATTGATGGTTTATAACATTTTATGCGCTTCATTATTATAGGATGTATTGCTGTGTGGAGTTTATGCTAAAAGAGAAGCGTTCTATGGGAATATTGATCATTCCAGGAAGGTTTTTGACATGGCCCTATCATCTGTTGAGGGGCTTCCACTGGTATGTATTGTTTTCGTATGTGGCAAGCTCAACAGTAATTCAGATACAGTAGAAATTTTAATTTTGAAGTACTAATTTATCCACTGTTTGGTTATTTTGTAACAGTTTGGCCAAGACTTATCATATTGTAGCATGCTCTAACATTTTACATTTCTTCTGACAAATACATTTTGTTATTAATTATTATCTTGAGTTTGAGGCAGTAACTGAACTGGCTGTGGATTTTTGTCGTCTGCGACCTGTTTCTAATGCCATCATCTCTTTTCCTTGGCTAAAGCTAAAAAAAGCTCTTAGTTTACGTTCGGTTTGTTCCTATTGTGAATTTTCAAACTTAGAATAGTAAGACAGTAAAAGTTCTCCAAAATATTTACGAATTCTACCAGAATCACTGCTTCAAGACATTCAGATGATGATGTTATTATTTTTATTGTCCATGGTCACTCCATGTATGCTGTAATCCTACTACTCATTTTGCATCCATGTAAAGCTGAAACTTAATGTGTTTGTACTTAACCAAACAGGAACTTCAGTCAAATGCATCTCTGTTGTACTTCTGGTATGCAGAAGTTGAGCTTGCAAATGATTCTTCCGAAAGTTCTGACTCCTCATCCCGCGCGATACATATCTTATCTTGTTTAGGCAGTGGATCAAGATATACTCCATTTAAAGGACAACTGTCAAGTGTCCAACAACTTAGAGCCCGCCAGGGATTCAAAGATCGTATAAGAATGTTGAGTTCGACATGGGCACATGGTGTCATAGATGATCATTCTGCTGCTCTTATCTGTTCAGCAGCTCTATTTGAAGAGTTGACGTCTGGATGGGCCTGTGCTTTGGAAATTCTGGAAAACTCTTTCACAATGGTGCTTCCAGGTGAATATGCTTCTTCTGTATGTATTTTATGTAGCAAACCTCAACACTTGGATTCTTTTTGCCAGATGTTTCAATAAGCAAAATTCCTCGAATTTGTATTATCATTACAATTATTTTCTTACTGCAGAGAGGAGGAGAAATAGCCGGCAACTTGAATTCTTGTTTACCTATTATGTTAGAATGCTTGACAGAAATCACATGGAACTTAAGCTTTCAGGAGTACGGGAATCTATTTTGAAAGGATTGCAGTTATATCCTTTTAACCCGCAACTTCACTATGCTTTAGTTGAAATCAGCCATCTCTACACTTCACCCAATAAATTGCGGTGGACTTTTGACGATCATTGCCGGAAGTATAACTCACTTTTCATCATTTGCTAAATATTCTTATTCTCTAGTTCATTAATTCTTGACAAGGATCTGATTACTTAATTGATCAAATATCAGAAACCCATCTGCCATTACATGGCTCTATGCATTGGCATTTGAGATGAGTACTGGGGGCTCCCAGCATAGAATACGCGGACTTTTTGAAAGGGCATTGGAGGATGACAAATTGCACAGTTCAGTGATTCTCTGGCGTTGTTTCATCGAATATGAGAGGAGTGTAGCATGCAATATTTCTGGAGCTAAAAGAGTGTTCTTTCGTGCAATACATGCATGCCCCTGGTATGACTTCTTTAACAACAGTAAAAATACTTGGTGTATTGAGGAGAATATACCTTTTAAATTAGCTGGAATTATTAAGGATCAGTACTGCAATCTAATTTAGTATTTGTGTACTAATTGTCACAACATCCATCTGGAAATCCATACTCATTCTATGCTTGATAAGCGTCCAATTATATGTAGGATCAGGAAATTAGGAAAAATAATAGAATTATCATCAAGACTTGCACCTGATATATATATGGTATTTATAATTTTAGTTACTGAAGAAAAAACTGCATATCGGGCTAAGAGCTTACAGCTTTGAGCTATAATGAAATTACCTTTGTCGGTTTTTGAATGTTGTTTGCCACTAGCTGAAGTTGCTTGATCCTCGGGAACTTAATAAAAATAGGAACTAAATTTTTTCTCTTGAAACGAGTACAAGATACTAAACCTTTTCTCTGTCCCTATACCACAGAGACAAAATTTAGATGGTATTACTATATATGGTGATCTGACAATATACCTGCAAAGGCTGTCTGTTTGCTATAAGAGTTTCCCACTATTTTGACGCTCGACCTTTCTTCCAACTTCCAGGTCGAAAAAGCTGTGGCTTGATGGTTTTCTCAAACTAAACTCAGTATTATCTGTGAAAGAGCTGTCGGACCTCCAAGAAGTCATGCGAGAAAAGGAACTCAATCTGAGGACTGATATATACGAGATTTTATTGCAAGATGAGATGGATGCTTAGCCCTGTTAACTCACGTTGTCTGCTGCTGTTTATTCGTCTTGAACCACTCATACACCACGTGCTATCAAGCTCTCGTTGTCTGTTGCTGTTTCTTTTTCCTGGACCACTCACACCGCGCGTTGGAAGTTCCAGGTACAAGGTTTCATCAGAGTCGAAGATTAAGGAGAAGCTAATGGCTGCATGATCAGTTAGAGTAGGATGTTGGCTGGTGGAGCTCTTTTCTCCATGTCTTTGTTGGTAGACAATTTGTAAAACAAAAATGGTCAATAAAAGGGATAGCTTTTGTGATATATTAGACTTTCTTTTTTCCCAATGCACAATATTTGAAATTTACCTATTATTGCCATATGGGCCACATTTACATAAACTATAAAAACAAAATAAAAATAAAAATTTAATCTTTATGGCCTAGTAGTTTTTATTACCATGGGGCCAAATTTACTTACTCAATATAATATAAATATAAAGGATAATTGTGCCTATGTACATGAGTTTTCACAAGATTCTGGTCTTGTATATAAATTAAAAATTACGGATTTAAATATATAAATTTTTAATTGTTCTTATTTTTTTAATGACTAGCAATTGCCTCTAAATAAATATTATGGTGGACACCTGAAATGTTTATATAACTTAGACGGCTAATGCATCGAATATTGTAGTTGGATTTCTGCGTTATTTTAGCTAAACATTAATTTGCCACTTCGGCAAGCCACGATGATGATATTTGTCGAAAATTGATAATCACGTGGAAAGAGAACAATTTAAAAAATCTTGTATGTACCATGCACGTGACCATAAAGCGCGACCAGATTCACAATTCTCTACTCAGTATACAATTTTAAATCAATTCAAAACTGATAGGTCAACTCCTCCCAAAATTCTTGAAAAGGGCCTCTAAAAAGTGAAGCTCTCACAACCATCAATCAGCCATGGCCTCCAAAGAGTCGAGCAATCCGGCGCTCGAACCGGATACGGACTCCCCAGTGGATCCGGGTCTGGAGCTGGCCCAGTTCGCCGCCGGTTGCTTCTGGGGGGTAGAACTGACCTTTCAGAGAGTGGAGGGCGTCGTCAAGACTGAAGTCGGCTACTCGCAGGGCCACATTCACGACCCGAATTACCGATTGATTTGCACCGGATCCACCAACCACGCCGAAGTGGTTCGGATCCATTTCGACCCGAATGTTTGCCCGTATACAACTTTGCTTGATGCCTTCTGGGGGAAACATGATCCAACTACTCTCAATCGTCAGGTATATTAATTATTTCAATTTATATCTAATATTTTATTTGTATATTTTGCTTCTGCTGATGTGGTTGTCAATTTTTATATTTAATTTCGTTTTATGTTTGTTTAATTGATTTTTTTTGGTATTGCTAAGTAAAAATATATATAGTTGAGGTTATACGTTTAAGGGTTATTATTAAATTATACCCTAAGCCTAATTTCATGGTGATTTTTTAGACCGAATTTAAAATATTACAAATATAACATATACCCATCTTTCCGTTGTTTATTTAATAGCTTAGTCGAGCTATTAAGTGAACAATACACTAAGTATACACTATATTTATAATATTTTTAAGTTTGAGCTAAAAAGTAACCACGAGGTTAAAGTTCGAGCTATAATTTAAGAATACCAGTATACTTGTATAAAGTTCTAGCTAGGATGGGAGATTGGATCATGAAATGTATTAGAGATGCTTTCAGCATAATCTTGCCCTTTCTTCATCCAAATAGGTATAAACTCTCAACAGAGGAAATTTGAAATTTGATAAGAAATTGATGCATAGAATCATATATAGACTAAATGTAACAATTGTGTAGACTAATAGTGATCACATTTTGCTTTAAGGTTTGGACAATTTTGTGGTATGATTTATAATAACATTAACATCCTTATTATTTGTACAAATTAATGATGCAGGGAAATGATGTTGGGACACAGTATAGGTCAGGAATATACTACTACAACCAAGCACAAGCAAACTTAGCTCAAGAATCATTAGAAGCTAAGCAGAAAGAGGTGAAGAAGAAGATAGTGACAGAAGTAGTTCCAGCCAAAAGATTCTACAGAGCTGAAGAGTATCACCAGCAGTATCTGGAGAAGGGTGGAAGAAATGGCTCTGGGCAGTCGGCCGCCAAGGGCTGCAACGACCCCATCCGTTGCTACGGTTGATGCAGCCATATATTCGTGTTTCACAATAAAAACTTGTGTGAGACCGTTTCACTGTTGATTTAAGTTTATGAATTATTGTATGTTTGAAGAATAAGTATGGACTGGTGTTCATAAAGTGCTTATATTATGAGAAAGTGATAGATATATTTATGCAATGACAAGGAGATGCATGATTACTTGAAGATGTAGTCTCGTGTAAGCTGTTTGAAGGGTTAAAATTCGTTGATTGAATCAAGATCCAAATTTCAGTACTTCTAGAATAATGTATATGTTGTTCGAGTAAATTTTGGTGTAAATTTGCAATCTAGCATCTCTCTCTCTCTCTCTCTCTCTCTCTCTCACGGTGGTGATCAGCTCTGTAATTATCGGAGTGACTTGTTTGATCAGCTACTGGAGTTTGTGTTTTGAGTTAAGGTTCCTTTGGCCTTGTATGATCAAATAGTAAACTAATACATGAAAACTTTAACCTATTTTCTATACACATAGCATTAAGTTTGATGAGATCATAGATTGATAAAAAAGATTCATGGTAAGGAGGCTGCATCCAGTAGAGGGTGGAGAGCTTCAACTACAGAGCTCATGTGTGGACGAGAGGCGGCTTCGTCTCTCATACACGAAGCAGCAACTTCAGCCATCTGTTTCAACCACATCATAACAATCCAAACATGAATGTTTGCTAACATTTATGATTTATATATACTGATATATTATACCTTTGCAACTGCCATTGGAGGGTAGTCTCCTTTCATCCTAGCATCAACACATTCTGTCATCTTGTATTCGCTAAGCTTTGATTTCGCCTATTTTAACGTTGTGTGCACAGAAACAACAGTGTTTGAGATGCCCTTCAACATATATACTCATAAGCAGGAAAAGATGATAAATTTCTTACCCATTGCACAAGATCCTGCTGTCCTGATGGTTGTGTGTGATCAATTGGTTTACGACCGGTCAAGAGTTCCAAGAGTACAACGCCAAAGCTGTAGACGTCGCTCATCCAACTTTTCTGGCCAGTGGGAACATGTTTTCCTCCGGATTTAAACCATTTTAGGCCATGTAGAAAGTTGGTTTTCTTGTTGAGGGCGTGGAGATCAAAATCTGTGATCTTCGCAACTTCACTATCACCAAAGAGTAAGACATTGCTGGATCTGACGCCTCCATGAATCTGTCGCTTCTCATGAATGTATGCTAATCCTTTCGCGGCGCCAACTGCAATTCTAACTCTTTTCCTCCATGGCAGAGCTGGACCTGGCCTTGAGCCTTTGATGCCCTTTTGCCCTGCATAAACGGTTAAATGAAGTAGCAATGACTAAATTAGAGCCAAACAGTGTAGGATTTCTTGATTGCAGTATTGTGTTGAGCTAGCTCACCGTGAAGGATGTCATGTAGGGACCCGTTAGGAGCGTACTCGTAAGCTAAGACGTGCAATCCACCATCCACGCAACAACCAAGTAGGTCGACCACATGTCCGTGCCTTAGGCTGGATATCAATGATGCCTACAATACCAGTATTAAGCATCTTCAAGAAAGTAATATGGCAATTTGCACACACGTGTTAAGGCCAAACCTTCGCAAGAAATTCTTGGAGTGGCTGCTTTTTAGAGTCTAGTTTTTTAACTGCTGTAACCTGTCCACTTTTCAAGACTGCATAGTATACCCTTCCATGGAATCCATCAAGAATGGAACACTTAAAACCAAATTGATCAGTAACCTCCTTCAGTTCATCAGCTGGAATTCGAGGGATGGTGACCATCTGCGTGTTACCACCATGTTTGACCTTAAATTCATCTGCTGAAATGGCAGGTACGACAATGTTGTCGTCCTTCTGCACTGTTTTTGTTGCATTATAGCCTGTAGAAGTTTGAGCATAAGAAAATGAACAGGAAATTGCTTTTGAATTCAAAAGGTAGTGATAACTATAACCAGCCATTGTTAATCACCTCTTTTTATAAGTAGACCTCTTTGCCAGAGATGTGATGGTTTCTGTATCATGGCTCTTCTAGCATCTTTTCTTCCAGATAAAGGCTCAAATGGAACCATTTTCCTCACAGTCTGCGCGTATTTGAAGCCTGTTGTGAGTTTCTCAGCATCGACAGATAAACTATTAAGATCATTCAAACCACTTGTTATCGCGTATGGAGCAACAGATCTTGAGCTTTCCTGTTGCTCAAATGCAAACTCAAGTTCAAGAACAGCTTGAGCCATTGTTGGCCGTTTCTTTGGCTCACCGTGCAAGCATCTTGTAGCAATCCCCACAAAGGCCTTCAAGCTCTCCTCTGAGATTTCACCCTTCAAATTCGAGGCCACTATCCTCTTAGCACGTCCTTCACTAATATTTTCTCTAGCCCACGCGGTTAAAACCCGCTCCTCATCTGCAACACTCGAATCTACAGCTGGTCTCCCACTCAAAACTTCCAACAGCAGCACTCCAAAGGCATAGATGTCACTTTTCCTGCTTAATCTACCAGTAGTTACATAAGCTGGATCCATGTACCAATATGTGCCCTTAATTTTTGTGCTAACATGGCTCTGTAATCTGCTTCCACTCAAGTGTTTAGCTAAACCAAAATCTGAAACCTTAGCTACAAATCCTTCATCCAGAAGGATATTTGAAGCCTTCACATCACGATGTATGAGTGAGCGGCCCGTGTGAAGATAGTCTAGTCCTCGACCAGCTCCAATGCATATAGATAGCCGTTGCTTCCAAGTGAGAGACGAACAGACGTCGCCATTACTTGATAGTTTGTACAGGTGGTCAGCCAAAGTCCCATTCTCCATGTATTCGTAAACAAGAATCATTTCACCATTCTCATTGCAGAAGCCAATCAATGGGACTAAATTTACATGCCTGAGCTCAGTTAGTGTTTCAATCTCTGTCAAGAACTCCCTCGCCCCTTGCTTAGAAGTTGATTTTAGCCGCTTTATTGCCACCTCATCACGACAACCAATGATTATGCCTCTGTAAACTTTCCCAAATCCACCCTTTCCTACTAGATGTGCATCACTGAAACCTCTGGTAGCTGACATGATCTCAGCTAGTGAGAAATGGTGACAAACGCGTTGAGCTCTAGCTGATAGCAAGCTCTCCTTCTCAGCAACGCAAGCTTCCATAACAGTTCTCATTGTATAAACAATGATATTCACCAAAGCAAGTAGTGCCACTGCAACAGTTGCAATCGCATTTCTGCAACCTATAACTCTATGCAGCTCTTGCATTTGCTCAACTTGCATCAAAGGCAAAGGGTAGGGACTGGCAAGACTATTATCAGGATTGCTCATCTTCAAGATCTCAACACGTGTAACTGGACCATGTCCAAGAATGAATTCACCATTACTCGACTGTAGACATATCAGTAGATCGCGTCTACCCTCTTGTTTATACCCCTTCATCATCACCATGTAGTCCCTATACAAAGGAGTGCCATTTTCATCATCCATTTCTCCAACTATGCCAATATCAGAATTAATCACAATCATCTCATTAATGTAAACTTTGAAACTAAGCCCAAAGATGTCCACCAACTTAAGTCCTACCTCAGAGAAATAGATCCTGATCAAGTATCCAAACCCCACATCCACTGATGTGATCCATGTAACATTCTTCACCTTGCTAGAATCATGCTTAGGAACCATTTCTCTCTCCCCAAACACATCGCTTACAGAATCCTTTCGAATATTTAGTCTACGAACTAATTCAAGAGCAGTAAAGCCATCAACATACACCAAAGTTTTCCCCACAGCTTCAACTCCAACATCCACCCCTCTTTCAAAGTAAGATAAACTAGCAGGCATTGATAAAACCTCGATGCCATTCACAAAAGCATACGTATCCAACGACGAGCTAAGCTCAGGAGAGAAAACTACGCGTAAATGTTGATGATTTTCAATGTTTATGTAGTATTCCTTGGCAAAAGATCTCACACCAAGAGCATCACCAGTGACAGAAGCACTAAAATTCCGAAGCAGGGCGAAAGCGCCAGCTTCGACTGAGAATAAGTCGTTCGACCTTTCGAATCCTCTGTATACAGTTGCATGAAAGTGAAGGCGGAGAATCTTCTGACCTGGGCTTACTCGAAATGTGTAGGAGAACTGAGAACGAGAGAGACGTGCTGTTTTGTGGGGGATTGGATCAACGGTTGGGATCAGCTTATCTATGGAACTCGAGGAGATCGACGAGCCCTTTGTGTGTTGAGCATCTGCACGCCATTCCCTGCCATCACTTGCAGCAGCAGCTGCAGGGCTGCTGGAGCCACAGTTGATGGAAACTTCATCATCTGTGAAGAGAGTTGGAGTGGTAATAGCCGTTGTGGGAGTGGTGGATGAGAAGAGAAGTAGCAAAGTTGTTGAAATTTGATACAGATTCATGCTTCAGAGCTGTGGCTTGTTCGAACCAGAAGAATAAGAAGAATGATCAGCAACAGTAGTGGAAGACGGTGTTGATTGACTTTGGCTGCTCACTAGTTTTTTATGTTATAAAATTATTAAAGTTAACTACAGAAAAGCATAGAGATAATCCAGTCCATGTGGAAGCCACCGTCTTTGACTAATATTGTAGGGAGAATTTTGTAAGTCTATTATATATATAGTAGAATGGCAAAATTCTTGATTTGGGCAATTCCAGAAAAAAGGTTCCCGAAATGGGAACCTTTTTTTCTCTTCCGGAAATGGGTAAAACGCATTCCCAAATGCGTCTTCACTGACGCATTTGGGAATGCGT
>JAYDZE010562916.1:0-12512 GCA_034509125.1 Monilaria moniliformis | reverse complement strand
ATGACATGCTGTGTGTTTGTTTTGTTTAATTTGTTTGAGATCATGCCTATTGTGGCTTAGGATATAAAACTGAACTTCTCAATTGGTCTTGCTAGAGTTATGTTCACGATAAACCTTCTAATGTTGTTCCTTTATGTGCATCTATTGCTATTTGACTAATGTACGTACAAGGTTTTCTGGGATCTTTTGGTCCTACTTATGGTGTCATATCATATATATTCCGGTCTGACGCCGTCCCTGCTCCAGGACGACCAAATGATGACCATTTTTGGTGACGGAATTGTCCATCGCTATTCTGTCACCGATTATCCCGACGGAATGATGTCCGTCGTTAATTTCACCGGCGACCAAGAAATCGACGTCGTATTTTATCCGCCGCCGATTCGTCGGGAGTGTAATTCGGCGACGGAAATTGTAGCGGCGGCGACGGAAATTTCCGTCGTTAATTTGGTGTTTTTTTGTAGTGTTGTGCAATAAGCTTGATATTTGTTATGCAATAAGCATGGTTGTTAGATATCAGTTTAACACTAACTAATGATATTGGGTTGTGGTAAATAACAAATTCAAGTTTTTTAAGGGAGCATTTACTTTTCGAAGTGATATGATGAATTGACAGTAATAATCTAAGTTAATTCATTATTTACTTTGATAGATATTAACTAAAAGTATTGCGGGCTTGTTCAAAAAATATACAAAAGTCACGAAGGAAAAGTAAGAAATAATCAATACTGTTCATTTAGAATAGTCTAGTGATAAAAGTGAATTCTTGAGGCTAAAATCCTCGGTTTGAATTACACAAACATTTTTATAGTTCTGAATTTATTACACCTAATTTTTCAATATAAATTTTATATTAATTAAGACTAGAGATTATAATAATATATGTAACTTGCGAGTTGATTGAGTATCCTTATAATGCTCAAAAAACGGTTGCATATATAAAAATAAAAGATTAAAATTAAAATGTAAAACAATCATTATTTGCACTTAATTACTAATAAGAAGGCAATATTTGCACACCTATGATCTGTGGCGGATCTAGGGGACGAGAGGGGTCGACTGACCTCCCCGGCCGTCAGGAGGGCCTAAATTTTCTTTAGAGTAGGCCGAAAATGCTATGGTCGTCCCTGATCTGTAGATTTTTTTGAAGAAGACGTCAAACGACGTCGTGTTTGAATCCGCTACTGATGATATTAACGATTCACCCCCAAAATTATGTTCTCGATCCGCCATTGTCTGTAATAGAATGCTATTGTTCGTATATTTCTTATGTTAGAATAATCGAAATACAGTTTCAAAAGTCCCTTTAATATTAAATTAATCGAATGTATGATTTAGAAATCCAATTATCTCTCTTGACTTCTAGATATTGCATACTCTCACTTGAATTAATATACTATGTTGGTCCTATTTCAATTTATTTATTTATTTCATCTTATACATCTTGGGTGGTGCAAGTGGTGAGTGAGAAGCTAGCTGTTGAATTATCAACTATCCCGCGTATAGAAACGCGCAGGAAATTTAGCCCAATCAAATTTAACTATTGCATTCAATTGCGACATGCAGAAATGCTATGCTAATGTAATAAGTAATACTGGTCAAACACGAAACTCTACAAGGACAGCAATATGATTTTCCATTCAACCAACTTTGTGAAAACAGCAATAATTTTTGTGCCTTGTAATTTATTTCTATTCGTAAATATCTATTTATTGTTATAAAGAGAAAAATAGTAACTAAAATAGAAAAAATAAAAATAGTCACAATTACAATCTTATTCTTATTATTATAATAATTCACAACCACGAAACTCATTCATCATGAAGTCACCTTAATTCACGATCAAAATACTTATTAGACGTGAATTGATTATATTATTCGAAGCTTTTTAGTTGTGAAGTGATTCAATTTTACCCACAATTCACAGATACGACAATTTTTAGTTGTTAATTCAAGACAATTCACGTAAATTAAACACAAATTAGTATTGTGAACCAAAATGACTATTTTTAATCTTTTTCTAATGTTTATTACTATTTTTAATCTTTACAATAGCAATACTGATATTTTGACATATTAACTATTATGAATATCATGTATTCATTCTGTCCAGTAAAAATAATTCCGTTGTTATATTTTAGAAAATTTCTCACAACACTACACCAATTACTTTTTTGTTCTCTCCAACTATTTTTTCTCCTTCTCTCTTTTATTTTACTAATTACGTATTAAAGTCCGTATCGTCTATTAATATGACTATTTTTAGGGGACGAAGGAAGTATAATTTATTCGTTTACAAGCACAAGTTTTGAAAAATAGATTACTTTTGTGCACTTAAAATTACCTTGATACAAGTTTACACAAAAAACATGTGATCCATGATTTTTTTATTTATTTTAATTTTCGTAAAACTTGTATCGAAATGACTCATACTAGTCAATCATGTTCCATGTCGTGAACATTCCTAATGTTCAAACTGTAAAGGTAATCTCTACATATAAAATAATGTAGTGGACAAGCACGCACTGCACCTAATTTAATTATACTATTAATTGTATGCTGTATCGATTGTTGACATGTGAATTAAATAATTTGCGCAAAACACCACCATTAATTAATATAATCCCTCGCCATCTTATAAAACCATCTTCAAATTCAATCTCCGTGTAGAGAGAGAGAGAGAGAGAGAGAGAGTGAAAAACATCATTCTTCAATATCTCATCGAAATTTTCGAGGGCAGCAGCAACTGATTAATGGCGGTGAAGAAGAGGGCCGCGAGGTGGCAGGATTTTTTTCCGGTGTGTTTCAAGGCGGAGAAGAAGGCGGAGACGAAGCAGTCGTCGTCGATTCAAAGGATTTCATTGTTGGATTTGAGCAGTTCGACGATTTCGGAGGAGCTCTCTGTGTCTCTCGCGGCGTCGAATCTCCACGTTTTCACGCTGCAGGAATTGAAGCTGATAACTCACAACTTCGCATCGACCAATTTTCTGGGTGAAGGCGGGTTCGGGCCGGTTCACAAGGGCTTCATTGATGATACCCTTAGGTCCGGCTTGAAGGCCCAGCCCGTCGCGGTTAAGCTCTTGGATTTGGATGGCACACAAGGCCACAGAGAATGGCTGGTATGTAATTCATTTTCCATTCTTCTTTTTTAAGGGTAATTAGGTTTAAATGCATGAATTTTCAATTGTTTTTATTTTTCACGATAGTTGTCAATTACCTTTAGAATAATATTGAGATGACCGAAAATGTCTAAATTAATCGATGTACTAAACGATATTGTTAGATATCTACGTCGCTTCAGTTACGTCAGAAATCAACCACTATGTAAAAAATTAGTACAATTGAAAATGGAAGCATAAATTTTAGTTGATGTACAAAACCATACTAGAATGACAGTTGGTGTATTTGGATGCAATTACTCATTTTCTTAAATTATTTATTGGATCATCGTTTGTTGCATTCTCTCATCATCGTCGTCGTCGTCGTCGTTCAAAATTTTATTGGTTAATCTTGATTTTTTCTTTGGTTGAACTATTTGGTGATCAGACAGAAGTTGTTTTTCTTGGTCAACTAAGACATGCAAACTTGGTGAAGCTGATTGGGTATTGTTGTGAAGAAGCGCAGAGGCTTCTGGTGTATGAATACATGCCTAGAGGCAGCCTGGAAAATCAGCTCTTTAGAAGTAAGTATGATTATTGTCTATTGTTGACTCAGTAAAACTACCTCTCTTTTTTTTTTCGGAGACATGGGTTTTCAACCGAGTCAAGTAAATATATATTATTTTATTTCTTTTAAGTTTTCGTTCCAGCACGATCAACTGATTGATAGTGCTGGAATGTGTGTATATATAATATTATTTTAGAGGAATGTGAAGTATATATTTTGACAAAAAAGTCAATTGCTTGAATTGTATGCTCGTGGTTTTGGTTGCAAAGCTGGCATTTGATTGTAAATACTATATTGGTCAATTATTTTGTTTATTAAACAAATTTACACTCCACTTTCTCTCGTTGGGACCTCATTTGTATGACTTTTGATATAATAATAGCATATTGAACTATTAGATTACTTTCTTGACCTATTTTTGTATATTGCGAAAGATTCTTACTCTTAAAAGTCAACATCATTTTCCCGTTTTCCTATTACGTGATACTCTTAAAAGTCAATATCTACGTGATTATTTATCTAGTCACTTCTTCAATAAAACATGTATTTTGTTTAATTGCAATATTAAATTTAAAGACTGTGCAATTATGGACACGAATTTGAGACTTTTGACTTTAGACATATTAACTTGAAACATGTATTTATTATCGATGGATGTTGTACTCAGAAATGTGCATTCCACTTCCATGGTCAACGAGAATGAAGATTGCTCTTGGAGCTGCAAAGGGGCTTGCTTTCCTACATGAATCCAATAAACCAGTCATATACCGCGATTTCAAGGCATCCAATATTTTGCTCGACTCTGTAATGCTTATTCCTCAAAAACTCAACCCGTATCCATCACTCATCTAGTCCCACATTTGCTAATCTTTCCTTGCTCGTTTTTTTAGGATTTCACTGCAAAGCTCGCTGACTTGGGGCTTGCTAAAGACGGCCCACAAGGCGATGAGACACATATCTCCACACGAGTTATGGGCACTCAAGGCTACACTGCCCCTGAATATATCATGACAGGTAACAATATAGTTATGCATATTCTTATTCAGATGCCGGGCAAACTAAAACATAATAAATGCCTCTTATATTGAATGAGTAGCTAATTGTTATTTTTTAGATAAAAGGAGATTTGTATGGACCCCTTCTAGCCGGTCATATAAAAAATGGATGAGATTCAATGTTTCATAAATTTTTTTATGTCACCCTATCCCACTATTATATCTACTAATTTAATAATATCTTTTATAAAAAATAAAATGTATAATATCCACTCTAATATGAATTATTAACTAATAAAAATAAAATTAAATGATAAAAATTAATTACATATCTTAATTGAACAAATTAAACCCTGGTTGATAATCATAAAATTGAACTAAAGCATAAAAAATGAAATTGAAGAAAAAGAGATGAGAGAAAAATCAAAAAACTAAAAATGAGACGCAAAGTTTGGTACACTAAATCTTAGTGCCAGCCCCGAACCCTAGGTTATTGCACGTTTAGCCTAAGCCCAAGGCCAGACCTGGTCATGCATAACTAACTTTAACTCGACTACTAAAATGAGATGAATATTGATCGGTTGAGTCACATGTGTAGGTCATCTGACATCAGCGAGCGACGTATACAGCTTCGGAGTAGTCCTCCTAGAGCTTATAACGGGCCGAAGGTCGCTAGACAAGAGCCGTCCCAATAGAGAGCAAAACCTAGTGGAGCGGGCGAGGCCTATGTTGAAGAATCCGCGGAAGCTGATGAGGGTCATCGATCCACGACTGGAAGGCGAATACCCAGAAATCGCGGCCCAAAAGGCGGCCGCGTTGGCTTATCAATGCTTAAGCTATCGCCCTAAGCTTAGACCAACCATGGCTGAAGTTGTGAGAGTTTTGGAGCCCTTGAAAGACTTTGATGATGCTCAAATTGGCACCTTCGTGTTTACGGTATCGGCGGATTGCAACTCAGTAAAATTTTTTCCCAGCGAGACCAAATTAGGAGCTAAAGAAGTAGAATTAGAAATAGTATCGACCATAAAGAATTAAAAATGAAGTAAGATCTCCCGTGGTTTTACATAGAAACCCAACCTCCTATACAACATTGGTAAGTATAGATGTTAGATATAACTAGAAATTCATACATTCATTTCTTGTACTTACATGTTAAATTTATTTTTTGGGTCATTCGTGGATTTTTTTTGTGTAAATAGGCAATCTACATAGCACTTCTATAGTACAATTCTTTACACTTTTCTGGCCGGGTTTTTATCTACAACACCCTTCCTATTTTAATGTGACTGTGTGTGTGTGTGTGTGTGTGTTTTTTTTTTTTTGCAAAGATTACATGAGCTTCTTTCTTAATTGGGTTTCTAATAATGGTATCAACAATTTCTTAAAATCTTTGGATCTCTAATAATGTAACTTTGTCTCTTTATCTTGAATTTAAACTTATATATCTTCGATTTTGTCTATTTAAATATATCTTAACATCCGTAGCAAACAAGCCATCAATGTCAAAGTCAGTGTCACTAATTTCTTCAAAAAAATTGTGATATTTCACTTAAAAGCGAGTATTTTCTACATATTTTTATAAAAATAGATAGTTTATATATATAAATTATCAAAAGTGGATAGTTTTACCTAGTAATACTTAATAATGACTTCAATAAAATTCTACAAAAAATCTAAACTAAGGAATCAAAAATCAAGTTATATACCATATTAATGAATATATAGCTCCAATTTAAAAGTTCTAAGTACAAGCATCCCAACGCAGCCGCGGCGTGCGGCGGGGTGCCGGAGTTGGGGAGCGGCGGCCGCATCATCTTGAGGAGAGCCGTAAAAAAGTTGTTGCTTGTTTTAAGAGTTTTGGTTTAGTAGTGGAAAATTATTGATGAAATTGTGGGTGGAGATTTAAATTATGTAATTTTTAAGAATTTTAATTATGTAATTCGGAAATTTTTTAATTATTTATTTTTATTTTAGAAATATCACGATTTAAATAAATATATGAAATTAGTGATTAATAAAAATAATTAATTAAAAAATAGAATTGTGGCTCAAATTTTGTGGCTGAGTTGTTAGTGTTACGACTGAAATTTAAATGCTGATGTGACAGCTGAAAAAGTAGAGTTATAGCTAAGATTTGGAGTTGGATCGTGAATACCCTAATAAACTAGAAGATGAAATATATTTATTAATTTAGGCATCAGTTTTTTTCTGTCACATTTTATGTTTCATTTAACTAATATTTTCCAATAATGTGAAGTTTGATTTCTTTAATTTAGTTATATATATATAGAAACATATATATTGATAATAATATAATATTTAAAAAAAGTGAATTACTTCATTCGTTCCTAAAAAATAGTCAATTTTTATCATTTTCATATGCTCACAAAATTTAGACCCTTTTTATTTATATACACTATTACCCCACAACCTCTTATCCTAAATATATTAATTTATTTACTATTTCAATCATACGATTCACCATTTTTGCTAATCACCATATATTTATTAATCATTACGAATACTACTACTTAGCTGTGACTCATTTTCCACTTACTATCAATCACTTTTATTAAAATTTGTATCGCACTCTATTAGATTTATTTCTTAGGGGGAGAAAGTAGTACAAGATAATAGCTACTTTTATTTTTGTCAAGAAAATATAGTTAATATTGTTTCAAAAATAAAATTCATATGCACTATTCTGTTTTGCTTTTATTTGTTGCTTCATATATTACTCATGAATATAAATAATATTATTTTAATAAATAAAATATTTAAAATAATCAAATAAAGAAAAATGGGTTACATCTCGAAGGATATTTAAAAAAAGAAAAGAATAAATAACTATATGTTGAATTCCCTTAAAAAAGGCAAGAAAAGAAGAGAGAATGTCCACTATACATACACTGTTAACTCCGAAGCTTAAAAAGCGAAATCGGTGCCCTAAGCCTGCTGAAGATGGCCTCACTAGATACCGACGTCAATATGGTTCCCGCCGACGATGGATCCTCCGGCGCCGGACCCTCCAGCATCAATCCGTCATCATCCACCAAGAAACCCAAGCGATTCGAGATCAAGAAGTGGAACGCCGTCTCCCTCTGGGCTTGGGGTATAATTCAATTCTAGATTAAACTCTAATTCGTTTTTTTCGCTAGATTATTTTTTTGTGATTATTTTATTTATATTTTTTAGATTGCTCCTGACATAACCCCAAATTATTCGTGCAGATATCGTGGTCGATAATTGTGCTATTTGCAGGAATCATATCATGGATCTCTGTGAGTCTCAATTTGCATTGTTCGATTTCTAATTTGTGACTGTACGTTTGTATTTGTTTGATTTAATGTTTGTGATGTTATAATTAGGCATTGAGTGTCAAGCTAATCAGGCCAGCGCAACAAGCGAGGAATGCACAGTTGCATGGGGTATATTGCTCACCTCTCTCTCTGTCTCTTGCTCGCTCTAATTTGTAATATTTGTCATGGCTCGGTTGATATGTTCTATTCAATTTTTGGTGTGAATGAATTTGATGGCATGGGTATATTGCTCACCTCTCTCTGTGTCTCTTGATCGCTTTAATTTGTTATATTTGTCATGGCTCGGTTGGTATGTTCTATTCAGTTTTTGGTATGAATAATTTTGATGGTTAGACAGCCAGATCATGACTCCATGGATAGTAAATTGCTTCTCCATGGACAGAAATGTAAATGTGCTATAGGCAGAATATTTGTCGAGCATTTTGTTTCTCAGTTTTTGAAATCAATTATGTCTACCAATTTTGCTAACATAATTGAGTCCTCAGATGCTGCTTTTAATCTGTTATTGGCTTTCTGATGTAAGTAGTATTTGTATGTCTCTGTAGCAATGTGTCCCTTAACCTTGTGAGCATAAAATGAATGGCATCTAATTAGCAGAGTTTACCATTTAAGGTTATAATTGGATTTAATTTTATTCTACTGGAAAAGATGATATTATCACTGAAGTTGATGTGCCGAGAGCAGAATATAATCCTTCTCTAAATATATCCATCAATTGAAGTACTAGATGTTGAATAGCATAGATATTGGTTAGAAGGCCAAATTAAAAGGGCATCTAGGTCACATGACTTTTGGTTAATGGTTTCTTGAGTCTACTTGTTATTCATAGATTTTAAGATTAGGAATCCCAATGCTGGCAAGGGAAAATAAACTTTGTTTTCTGCAAATAACTCTTGTTCTGGTGTGCAAGGTTATTGTAATAAGATGAAGAGACCAAAGGTTGTGCTTCTCTCTCCTTTTGGTATTCCATGTAAAATTTAGTCGAGATTGGTATCCTAGACCATGTAGGTATAGATTTTCCCTATGGATAGGTTTTATCCCTCTTTGCAGCTCTTCTTGTTTGTCCCAAACTGTATTGCTACCATTAAGTTTATGATTCCGGGTCTCTAGGAGATTATGTTTTGCTCGACTTCTATTATCTTGTATCATATGTAAACGTAATGAGAAACTGTGAAATAAAGATCATCTAACATGACACAAAATGTTTAAACTTGAGAGTTGGCTCTATACTGCCAATATTGGTCATCTTTATTGTTTATATTGGTCATAATGCCAGAAAGTGTACATAAATGATAAAACTTGATGTATTTTTTAAAAATTGATCTCAGCAGGCTATGCATGTAATAGAACCTTTTGGACATCTACAAAATACAAATAACTTTGACTCTATCTGTTACTTATTGAGACTGCAATAGTAATTGACTCATTAGTACCATCACATTTGAACCATATATAAAAGGAATACAAACTCAATTGAACACCCAATCTTGTTGGCCTTTTTTCTGTACACTTGTCTTCCGTGTCAAGATCTTTGCTTGAGATTTCCTTTCCATTGGAGACAAACATCTCTTGGGGGGCTATCAAAAGATAGCATGCCATAATGCCAGGTGGTAAAATCTTGTCAACTGGCGCTTCATTTACCTGTTAAGCTCTCTCTTGTGGGACATCTGTGCATGAGAATCTCTTGTTTGCACTAAATTTTCTTACACATGGTGCGAGCTTTTCGTTTGTATTTCTCCTGTGGTCAATTAATCTTTGATTTTATTTAACTATGAAGCCTTACACCTTTTTAGGTTCTGTTTAGAAGTTGCTAATGTGGTTTCATGCTGATTATTGTATGTCTTGCAGAACTTTTTTTAACTTTCTATTATGATGCAAATTGCTTGCTAGTTTCATTAAGCCTTTTGTGTTCAATTATTTGGCTTTGATAATATCTGTGACTAATTCTACATACCCCAAGCTGTGGCATCTCGACATAATTGCTTAATTTGTTGAGCTGTGGCCACCTTCTCATGCATATGGAAAGTAACACCATAAAATTTATTGTTCAGCAGTGTTTTATTTTAACTATTATGTTGCCACAATGATTCCTTGCCAAGGTTGATAACAGCAAGAACAGAACTTATGCTTTTACTGTATCTCTACAAAGTTAGTGATATCAGACATGTATTTAGCGATTAAGATGGAACTCTTGATATTTGGTAAATATATTCTGATAACTAATGTTGGTTATCTTAATTTTCTTCATAAAATTTTCCTATAAAATATACATGTTTCACTAATCAGGATCAGTGGCAACTTAGACATTATATCTACTTACTCATTAAGAAATTCTGACAAAAAATCTATTCCTCAATGGCCATAACTATTTTGCCATTATCTGTCACCAATAGTTAGTCCTTGTGAACAACTCGTAAAACTTGTCTGTGAAACTTGGAGTAGTTACAAGGGTTTTGATAGACAAAAAAGAGGATGAACTGAGTAGAGTATGCGATGTTCTGGTTTTTTGGGTGGTTCTACTAATTTGTGGTAGTTTCTTAGGCCCCTTGACTCCCTTAGGTGAAAGCTTGGAGTCGGTGACTTGATGTGTTGGTATCACTACTTCTTGTGGCTATTTCCGATGACCTTATTGAATCCAAATGTGTTAGTTGCAATATGGGCTTTGTTTCATCAAGCAAAACTATTATTCTATGTTTTTTGTTTTTAAAATCAAATTTCCTACAGGTGTTTGCAATCATGCCTTTCACTTCCATTGCATTAGCAGATGGCTTAAGACGCGTCAAGTTTGCCCTTTGGGTAAAGTGCTCATTAATGTTACAGCTAATCTTTATCATCTTGCGGCCATTGATGGATTTTATATCTAATCCTTGACTAAATCGTGCAGATAATAGCGAGTGGGAGTTTCAGAAGTATGGTCACTAGAATTATAATCCCTATTTTCCTCTAGACAGGAAATATGACCTTGTGAGTTTCTATGGAACTACTGGATGAATTCAAATTCATTCAGGGCCATTTATGTAGCAAATTTGAAGTACTTCCCTTCTTGGAGAAGTTGTAATATGTATTGGCAACTTCATTCGTTGTGCATGATATTTGAAATGATGTTGCAATTTGCTATTTGTTCTTTCAGTTATTATCTTTCTATGCAATGATAATGTGAATATTGTGCTTCTTATAGTCATGGTTTATATTGTTATGTCTGAAATTGAATCATTTGTATCATCTCTAAAAACATTGAGATACCTTTGCAAGGCACCGAGGCCCGATAATTATGGATTTGCACTTCATTTGGTTTCTGTTTGCCTTCCTTTTATTTTTATTTCCTTAAATTTTTGTACCATATTTAGGCCCTTCTTTCTCAATTTTCCAGGAGTGGACTAAAGTTTTAGGTAAAATCAATTTCTAAGTCCTTTGTACTTTAATTTTTTGTTTCATTAGATTTTTGTACAATTTTTTTCGTTTTAGTAGGTTCTTGTACTTTTACTTTTTGTTTCATTAGATCTTTGCACAAAATTATTAAGATCCTTGCCTTGCAGAAGTCCAACAAATGTTTTTTGTCCAAGAGAAAGTGTTCTTCCTATTTGTATTGATTGTGGATTTAAGTGTACTTTTTAGGATGTTATTGTGTTTGTTAGATGTTATTTCCGGTGTTGTTACGCACATGTTTTTAAATAAACAAGTTTTTGATATTTTGTCACAGTAAGATAATTTTAGCATGTGATATACCGATAATTTTGGTATTTACTCCTGGGAATCTCGGTATAATATTAGCAATTTTGATATGTACTAAAAAATGGTACCATAAAGGTATGTATAAATTTCATACCAAAATTTTGATACTATTGTAACACGCTATATTAAAAGGTTTGACACAACATCTGTATGAGATTTCCTCATATCGAAAATTTTGATACAGTATAATGCTTTTGGTAAGATCGTTTCGGACAAACGTCTTTCTCTACTAGGGTTTTTCCTTTTGTTTGAAGGACTATGATTATACTAATTGATTTGCTCATATATATATATATATATATATATATATATATATAATATAATATAGGGGTGCGTTAGACTACGAACAGCCATATAGTGTTTAACTAAGAACAAATCTCGACCATTGGATTACATCAATGGACGGTTCAGATTTTATTATATGATACAACATTACACCATTATGGGAAGAGCATAATAGGGGCATTTTTGTCTGCGAGAAAAATTCGAGCGGGAGATAATTTTGGAAATGGCCGATAATTTCGGCACGTAATCTACACCGAATCTACACCTCTATTACATCACGTTTATCCAGAAAAATCACAAAACACTACAGAAAGGCAATACACATAACACAACAAAGTATTACACGGAAATAAACATTTGTCACATTAAACAATATAATTACTAATAACAAACGAATATAAACTACAACATCACAAAACCTACAACAGGGCATTCACAATAAGACGCAAAAGCATCATACAAAATACAGAACAGAAAACAATATTGCAGAGCATTATCCTGAAGCATTACAACT
>JAYDZE010562905.1:0-12512 GCA_034509125.1 Monilaria moniliformis | reverse complement strand
TAATACTCTTAAGCAAATCAATACAAATCGCATATTGAGCCGTGGACGTAGATCAACTCGATCGAACCACGTAAATCCTTTCGAGCCTCCTTTTTAAATTCCTAACCATATAATTATTCCGGCGGAAATCCGTTCGATCACTTAGTCAAGTGGAGAGTGTCTAAGTGGAAATCTAATTCCTTTGCAACATGTCCTCTTCTTCTCTGCATTTCTTAATTGCGAAGGTGGCCAAGGGCATGCTTAGGTTTTTAACATGTGTCCCTTCCCTTTTCTTGTTGTAGGAACCGAAGGTGTAGAGGGAAAATGAAGAAATTTCTTTATCCTTAATTTATTACATTTGGACCCAAGGAGTGGGCTTGACTTTATTTATTTCTAAAACCCAACACCCTTACCCATCTATGTACAAATTTTCGGCCAAGCTCTTACATATCTAACTCATTTTGAATAAATTCTAATTAATTCTATAATCTTACTAAATGATATAATTTAATTGAAATAACATATATGATGATAATTCAAAATGAAATACTTATATAATCTTAATTATCTTAATTTATAACATTAGATAATATTTAAATTTTTTAATTTTTCGATTATTAATTTCTCAAATTATCTAAATTTATATTATAATTAACTTTTGATTTTTTTTGGGTGTTACAATTCTCCACTGCTTAAGAAATTTCATCCTCAAAATTTATACTTGATTCGAAGAGGTACGGATATTACTATCGCATTACGTCTTCTGGTTCCCACGTGGATTCTTCCAATTTATGACTTCTCCATAGGACTTTAACTAACAATATCTTTTTAAATCTGAGTTATGTAATTTCTCGAGCCAAAATCTGAACTGGTTCATCTCCATAGGTCAAATTTGGTTGTAAATCTATTGATTCAACTAGTATAATATGGGAAGGATCTGGCCAATATATTCTCAACATTGACATGTGGAGTACGTTATGGATCTTTTCCAGCTTAGGTGGTAAAACAAGATGATAAGCTACTAGACCTACATGATCAAGTATCTCATATGGTCCAATGAATCTCGGACTCAATTTGCCTTTCTTCCCAAACCGAAGTACTTTCTTCTAGGGAAAAACTTTCAGAAATACTTTTTTGCCCACATTAAATTCGATATCCTTTCTTTTCAAATCAGTATAGGATTTCTGGTTATCTCGACCTGCGACAAATATTTCTCACAACTGCCTTCAAAATATATAATACAGCCTCGCAACTTATCTTCCAAAATCTGAATCACCTGTTCTGATTGTCCATCAGTCCTGAGGGTGAAAAGTCATGCTAAAATTCAATCAAGAACTTAAAGCTTCTTGCAGTTTCTTCCAGAATCTCGAAGTGAATCTTGGATCTCTGTCAAATATTGTGGAGGTAGGCACTCCATGTAATGTTACAATTTCATTTATGTACAACTTGACTAACTTTTCCAGTGAATAGTTAGTTCTCACAGGAAGAAATTGAGCTGACTTGGTTAATCGATCAACAATCATCCATATTGAGTTCTTCTTTCAAAATCCATCGTGATTCAATCCTATTTCCATTCGGGAATTGTAATTGGCAATAAAAATCCAGATGAAACATGATGTTCGACTTTGACTTGCTGACATGTTAAACATTTAGACACGAACTCAGTGGTATTTCTTTTCATACCTGACCACCAATAGAATTTTTTTAAATCACGATACATTTTGTTACTCCCATGATGCATTGAATATGAACTGTTATGCGCTTCATCGAGTATCTCATTTTTCAGTCTGTCATCATCGGGCACACACAACTACAATCACGGGAAGGCACTCGCTAAACCCTCTGATATATGTAGCAATAGCCATGAAACAAAACCAAAAAGAACCATCTGACTTGTCTTTAATCCAACAAATAAATTTGGATTGGAGTGCTACAACATGTAAAGATGCTTGGGGAGCAGCTGAAAAGACTTTTTCAGCGTCGCCATAAGTCATGGTCAGTGCTTGATTCCTCCCACGCAAAGTGGTTTGATATTTCACCTCAACACCAAATAGGCTTAGCACATGTGTTTAAATGTCATTCGGCCTAAGAACGACACCATCAACCATCAAATTTGGAACAAAGCATGTAGATAGAACCATATAACACACCTTTTGAGAATAATGATACCTTAAATCAGAACAAGTGTGCGGGCTCCAATTGTATATTCTCCATGCATTGTCCATTGATCTCGTATGCATGACAAACAAACACTTTGCTTCGTGTTTGTAAACAACGAAATGTCTTTTCTTCGATGAATTCTTAGTAATATAATCCACACAATTCAACATATGATGTATTTTCAATGCTGTAATCATCTTATCCTTGCTCAAAAATACTATACCATGGAAAAGTTTATCAACTACGAGTTCATCAACTATACCTAATTCGGCACAAGATGGACATGTTTGATATGTTGCACCAAGAATAATCCACGGACGTCCATGTTCATGATTTCTTCATTAATTTCATCATTACCATCTAATGGTGGCACACTAAAGCGATTTGTACCATAACAATCATCAACATCATCATGGTGGTCAAAACTGTCATCATCTTCAACTTCCTCATCGTTATTATTTGAGCAAAAAATAAGTACTTCACCCTAATCACGACCTAAATCATGTGGTTCTTTATCATCATCACTCAAATTGACATCATTCAAATTATTATCACTCTCATTTTGCACATTCACATTTCTTGAAGTTGTTGCAATCTCCCTATTCGGTTGAGGTAAGAGTTGAGTACGTATACTTTGAGGTAATGGTTGAGGTCCCTGTTGAGGTAATGTACATATATTTTGGAGTTATGGCTAAGGCAATGTACATATATTTGAGTTTGAGTAATGTACATGTATTTTAAGGATGATTGGCAATAAGTGAACATTCATTATTTCTAAGTGAAACAGTAACATATATGTAGGCTTGTCTCACAGGCAATAATAACAACAATTGTCCTCATCTAAAGAGACAATTTCGCACAAATTAGTATTTCATATCATCATTACCAAACTAGCGCACGTAGTGTCGAA
Organism: Monilaria moniliformis; assembly: GCA_034509125.1. NCBI lineage: Eukaryota > Viridiplantae > Streptophyta > Magnoliopsida > Caryophyllales > Aizoaceae > Monilaria > Monilaria moniliformis. The sequence goes on along the minus strand of JAYDZE010562905.1, from coordinate 9,463 downwards.
GACGGTTGCACCCATGTTCGGTATGCATGATATGAATTCGGACAATTCATACCAAACTTGCGCACGTACGATCTCGGTATGCGCGCTAGTTTGGTAATGATGGTATGAATTAGGTCAGCCCATACCATGCATACCAAACTAGCACTCCCAGTGCCGACATCGTATGCGTGCTAGTTTGGTAAACAAGATATGAATTTGGTCAACTCATACCACTATTACCAAACTTGGTATACATGGTTTGAATTTGGAAAATTTACCAAATTCGAACTATTATAGATCTAGAAATCACGAGTTGTAAAAAGATGACTTAACAGGAGAAGATGACCAAATATCTAGTCGAAGGAGTGAAATAAATACAGAAAATTCTATCGACTTTAGGTAATAGCAGCCCCATAGAGTATGCACCACGGCCGCCACTGCCGGAGAAAGTTTAAGATAACTAGCAACTCCAAAGAGCATATAGCTTCGAAAATTTATTTTCCGCCAACATAGGCGAGAGAAAAGATAAAGAATCAAATAAAAAGATAACTAGTAAGTTTAAATTTAGAGAGGTGGGGTGAAAATAGATGAAAGGGGAAATGGATAAGTTAAATGAAGTACATTTATGTCTCTTCAAGTCAAACTCAACTACATTTTAATTTTTTTCAAAAAATTCATAGCCAACAATTAATTTTGACTATTATAATAGGCTATTCAACTTATTAACAATTTCAAATTCATTACACAATTAAGGCAAACCATGTACGTTAGCTTCTTTCATGTAGGAAGAAAATGTTTAATAAAAGAGTCTGATATTAAATGCGGCAAGTTTAAGATTCAAGTATTCAAATCCAATCACGAGCGCATGATATCTACCTACCCAACTATTGTAGACAAATATATTAAATTTGTTTATTTAATTATATAGACTAATACTTAATGGTTGAAAGATATATTGAACAATTTATATTACAATTAATTTACAAAAGTTAATTATATTAACGCAATTCGCAAACATTAATAATATAAAATAAATAAAGACGTCAATTTATATCAAATTAACAAGAAGTTGACTAATAAAATACCTATAAGAAGGATATTGAAAAAAAAAACATAAATAAGGATATTAGTCAGGTCTTATGTATTTTTGACTTGTTGGGTTATTCTGTTGGAACACGTATAGACCACATTTAATTTTAACAGTCTCAATATATGATCTAAACCTAACCTCGTATGGCACGTCCACTCTACTAAAACGCCCATTTTGGACATTATAGAACACGCCTCCGTCCGCCGTCGTCATAAAAACTACGGTGCTGTTGCAAAAGTCTACCGGCTGCGGATGCTCCAAAACTTTCCCAGCCGCTCTCATATTCACCACCATCTTCCTCTCCCCAGCCGCCCACAGCTCCATATCATTCCTATCTCCTTCCTCAACCAGACAGATAAACCCTAACCCTCCCTCATACTCCACCAGCCGCTTCCATCTATAATCAGGGTTGCAACGCCGTCTCAGGCAGCGGAGAACATCGGAAACACCTCTTCTCCACGTCCAACGTCAGCACGTTGTCGTTGGAGGTAAGCCAGTGAACAAATCGGACGGCGGTGGTGACGGCAGGACGAGAAGGGATCACGATCTCTCCGTAGGGAGGCGCACACTCGATCTTCTCCCATCTCCAAATTTCAGTATCCAAGATCTCGCATTGACGCTGCATCCCCGACCTGTACAATCGAGCGATGATGTAGCGCAGGGGGCGGGACTCGACAACGACAACGACGACGGCGACGGCATCCGTTTTGTAGCGGAGATTGGGATTGGGGAGAGCTTGCCACTCGCTGGTGGCGGGCTTGCATGCGTAGAATAGCTTGTTTTAGAGAAATTGTATCTGGCAGCAGAGAATTCCTTGGTCGCACGAGGCTAGGGTCTCCATGTCGTTGCAAGGCCAAGTTAATTTGATGTTTGCGGTTGTGGCTGAGGCGGCGAAGGATACGAACGCCGACAGGTATGTGTAGATGAATCTGACGTTTTGGAAGAAATACCCGAAGAGGGAATTGGTTCTTTGGCAGTGCAGAGGCAGAAAAGTGGAGTCGTAAGTAATTTGTTTCCAACTGTTTGAAACCGACTTGCATCGTTCTAAGGCTTCCAACGATGTACGGCTCAGAATCTCCAATAGCAGTTCCGACGGCAATGTTTCTGACGCCATCTCTCCCTACACGCTCTATCTATCTCTATTTCTTTAGTGCTCGTGTATGGGTAAGTATAGTTATTCTGATAGAATGTACATATTTCTATTTGAATTGGGATTTGATACTCATTCTTTGCTGGAATCATGTTTTAGTTCGAACTTAACTATAGATTCCTTGTATAAAAAATAAAAAAAATATGATTAATTATAGTTTATAGCTTGAATTTTGAGAAAAGTTCAATTTATATATATAGCTTTAATTTTGATTTTTTTTATAACCTAAATTTTGAAAAAAGTTTCAATTATAGTCCAATACTCAATCAAAATTGTTGAGTAATACATCAAAACTCCGTATTCATATAGTCGACAAAGTCCATGTATAATCGAATGAATTTTGTTATAAAACGACTGAAAATTAGCCGCAAATTTGACATTAGCTCTTAAATAATTGAAACTTTTCTCAAATTTAGGCTATAAATTTAAGACCCCAAATTATTTTTTTCTCAAAGTTGAAACTATAAACTTTAATTAACCCAATAAAAAAGCATGAAGTACGTGAGTATTTGAATCTTTTTTGGGGTATTAGATTGGTATCTTTCAAGTCATTAATAGATAAAACTCCTTAATGATAATATACACTGACTTGAGACACAATTAACTCAAAACTTTATTTTAGGTTGTTGCAAATTATTCAAGGCAATCCCCAGATCGAATCGACGCCCAACCCTAGCTAGGTTTCCTAGTACGAAACGGATCGCGTGTATTATACACCCGAGTCTTAACATATTGGGATACCTTCCAAAACCAAACTCTTTTCCTTGTCAATGTCAACAAGAACACACATACCCCCACCCCTATATGAATACATACCTTGATAACTCAGATAGTTGCTTCACTCTTTTCTCTCTCTCTCTCTCTCTCTCTAAATTTTTATCAGTTTCTTCACCAATGGAAGACCTTACATTCGATCCAGAAGCCTACTCTGAATACATGGATGACATTAACTACAGCCAGGTTCTCTCTTTCTCTCTCTCATACTTATTTTTATGTATATGTGTGCGTGCTATATAGCTTGGCTTTAATCTCAATATTTTCTGAGTATTAATTCAGGGATTCTATGTAACGCCGGCTGAAGATGGCTCTGTGCTGCTGGGAGGCATCAGGCCCGTCGAAGAATTTTCCGACGGCGACCGTTACCGGAAGGCGGAGAGCGCCGCCAAGTTTGCGGTGGAGGAGCACAACAAGAAGGCAGGGGAAAAAGGTTTTCTCAAATTCATCAGAATAGTAAATCTCAACGTCGGCGCGATCTACTACATCACGGCGGCGGCGGAGGACGCTGCCGGTGAGATTTGTCACTATCAGATGCAGATTTGGGAGAAACTCAACACAGGATACCTAGTGCAGATATTTCGGCCAGCCCCATACTGGCTAAAATTATCAGGTACTTGAATTATCACAAGTAATAAATATATAAATAGATGAATATTAATATTTTAGTCGATTAATTTCTGTGCAATATGTTAAATTAGTTTATTCAATATCGTGATATATAATTGATGGATTTGGTATTGCAGAAAAGGTAAGACACAAAAATTGCTGCGTTGCGATTGATAACTTGGTGGCTTGGATGGATGAAAATTATTTGTACTACAAGTGTTTCAAAGGTGCACCTCAGGTAAATATTATTTTCCTTGGCTAATTAAATGCAATAACTTTATTTTTTATAAAATTAATTTACGATTAAATGTTCAGATTTTAGGTATGGAGATGTGTCGCGGCGGCGGTGAGGGGAACACAAATCATGCGAATCTATGGTTGAGAAATTCTGCAGAGATACAAGGGATGGCGTACAAGTATGGAGGGAGAAAGATGCCACGCTCTAATATTTTCTACACTTTTAATTTGAACACTCGTCCCACATCTCTCTAGTCTAGGTATTTCATTTTTAGATTTAAAGGACAGCATTTATCTAATAATAAATATTTCCGTAGTTTAATTTTTACCCATATATTGTTGCACTTATTTGCTCTACTAAATTATCTTTTGCCTTTTATATTAATATCCTTTAACCAACCAACGGGCAACGACTAATAAAACAAGGATATGGAAGAAGAAAATAAAACGTCAAATCTTACAAAATTGTGTCGATCTACTTAACAAAGTAGACTAGATATCCACTATGTCTTACTAAGATTTGATTAATTTTACTAAAATAAGCTCTAATTTGAAAAATAATCGCAAAATTTTAAAATAGTATCTAATAATATAATTGGATAAAATTGTTAATTTTGTTAAAATATAACTAAATCAAGTCTTTCGTGTACTTGTCCCGGTATTGTACGCATCAATTTTTTATATGATAAAAACTTACCAACATTTCCTTTTAATTTTGGATTATTTTATCATTTCCATTACAATGAATTTAATGAATATCAATAAAAAATACTTACTAAAATTTGCAATAAACACAAGTGGCAATCTCCAGAGAGTTTCATTTCAAATATGATATATTCAATTTATATTATCAGTATTAATTAATGTGACAGAATATAATTTTTTAATTTATCTATATTCCTAGATAAGCCCAAGGCCCATCTACAAGCCCAATATGGTAAATATAAGATATCGCAACAAGGGAAAAGAATCGGAATCGAAATATCGTTCTGAATTTCTCATCATATATCACGATTTTTTATTTCGGTATTCTGATTTTCCTTCGTGATCAGTTCGATATCTCGTTTTATGTTCCTCCTTTTCAGTTTTTTCTGCTGCTTCTGTATGGAGTGCTAAAAATCACTCTGGCATTTTGTCGAGCAGTCGGTAGAAGATGCAAATTTGGTTTAGACTGTCTGTCTTAATTTATTTATTTCTTGCAATGGACGACTGCGTGTATGTTCATGCTGTTTGTTTGTTGTTGGGGGGTTTTATTTTGGTTAAAGGCTTAAAAAAACAAAACTTTGCTTACTGAGAAAACATGGTTTTCGGCAATTGATTTGGATTGCTCCTACTCTATGTCTTACTATGGCGAGTTGGGTTTGGTTTACTGAAATTTGTTGGATTTCAAATCCCTGATGCTAGACTCAAGTTAGGGCTTTCTTATTATAGATGACCGAGTTTCTGTAAAATCATTTGCTAAGGCCTTGTGCCATGAAGACGATTTCCAGGTCCTCTTCTTGTGCTCGAATAGTTATCAAAATTATTTAATTATTGATCCAAAAACAAGTCAGATAAATAATTTGGTCAAGCATGGTTTTTGCTATCAGGTTGCACTTTCTACTAAATTACTGAAATTCATCTTTTATTTAATGAGTGCCGATTGTTTCCTTAGCCTTTTTGGCTTTTCTACCATAAGTCTTCTGTGTTCTGCTTTGATATATAGCTGTCTAAGAGATCCGTCATTGTGGTACTGAATGTTATATAGGTTATAACCTGCAATGACTACTGAAAATCCATCATCCATAGCGTCTACCCCAGCTGCAACTTCATGCCGGAAGAAGAAGAGTGAAAGTGGAACATTCCTAGAAGAAGTGAAAGATCATATTGATGAATTTATCCATGCTTCTATGGACGAACACAAAACTTGCTTCCAAAAGACAATCAAGAAGGTTGCTTAAAGTCTTCTTTTAACATTTATGTTCCAGGATTCTTCTCGTTATGAAATACTTGATCTAATTGGCACTCTTGATGATCTTTTAGATGTTCGGGATGTCAAAAGCTGTTGCAGAGAGGAGCTCTGAGGCCAAGGAAGTTGAAAGTTCTTTGCCTCTTCAAACAACTGTAGCTGAATAAGGTGTACTCTTTCCTGCCTTGACATGAACTTAATGGATATATTTAGTTGTCACCATGTTTTAGATATGTGAAAGAAGTCAAGCTTTGAGGCTGATACTTGAAAGTTATATTAAATGTGTAATAAGGTTGAACTCGATGTAAATCTTGTGCTTGGCAACCTTGAGCCCGAACAATAATAGTAGCATTTGCGTTTTCATACCTACTGATCTTTTTCTTGCTTGAAAGTTTTTTTCTTGTTACTGTTTTCAGTTTTTCCATATGTTCTACAACACATGAGTAGTTTAACCAAAATCTGGCTGCATTTGCCATGCAGAGGGGGGCGGGGATTAGAAGTTAGCTAGTCCAGGCGAAAGTTGCCCGTAATGCAGTTCAATTTAAAATTTGATTCTTCTTTTGGTTACTAGGTATTTTAACTGAATCTCTATCTGGCATTCTAACTCGGTGTCGTCCTGTTATACTTCCAGACACGACACTTATAGTGTAACACCACTCATGAACATGGCATATAACAATTTTGCAATAGAGGATCCACATTTAGTAGAAATACTCAACCATCACTGCCTTCTCTTCAATATTTTTGACATCTTAGTTTATTTTGAATTTGTATATATAAATAATTTATCCAAGCCTGATCATATTATTGTAAGCTCAAAACTATATCTAACATACTTGGGTCATCTTCCAAAAACATGTTGCAAGTGGAAGCAAAATTTCAGTTCTCACAGACCCATTACAAAAAAATCTATTCAAGTAGTACTGTTGTAAGATGTTATATACTCTATAACATTCCGCCTCTCTGTTCTCTTTCTCTAAGATGGGAAGAATTACTCCAAAAACAGGGAGGTAGAAGATTTTTATAGCAACCAATCCCAATGTAGAATTTCCTCCCATGCCTCATAACATTCATAATGAAAAGCAACAGTAGAAGAAAATTTGAAGCCTACTGAAATATAGTACTTATGCAGCTTTTGCAGTACAGGGTAGAGAAATGCATGGACAAAACTCATTTGTTGCTACAGTTACATTGCCACTTTTAACAGCACCTTCACAGTTCTCGCTTCCATTGCCTGAAGCTTCTCTAGAATCATCTCATGTAACTGCAAAATTTCTTGAAATTCTTCCTTTTCATGGTGTCCCTCCTCCTTTCAAGCCCAGCCTGAAACATGACAGCCAACAACAGTGATGTGGGAAGCAGATTAACTTTACTTTTTGGATGTGGAGTTTGGGATTTGACCAGGGCAAGGAGGCATATAAAAAGTAATAAAACTGGGGTTGGTAGTGGTGCTTTGATAGTAATAAAGAACGTTGCATTGCGAAAAGTTATTAAAAGCATTCTGGTGATTGCGGGACATAGTAGACCGATGAGAAGAAAAAGATGAAGCTGTCTGTGTGAATACTTGTCATCCTTGAATTCGCTTGAGGTACAGTGTTTTATTGTGTTTATCTTGAATACTTCTCTTTCTTGGATTTATCTTTAGCTTTGTTATTAAAATGATGTTTTTGGACTAGTTTGGATAAAGATGTGATTATATTCTGTTATACTGGAAACACGAATTCAAATTTCAAAAGTAGGTCGGGCATCCGACAGAAAAAATAAAACAATTTTTTTTTTTTGGTTTTTCAATTTTTGTTCCGCTGATACAGACATTTCTCGGGTAGCTATATGTGTCTATTAGTTGAATGGCAAACCATTACTCATTTATTTTGTGGCCCTCGTAGATAGGTGAACTTGTCCAACTTTTTATGCTCATAATGAGAATGAAATATACGGATGTTCTTCAACTAAAGGTTGTACACCGGATGTTATGTTTCAAATGATGTTATATCTTCTATTTTGATGATTGAATTCTTCTCACAGGGGATACTTGCTATTTGGAATCACAATCTTTGATCTAATTATAACTTCAATCCAATTTTAAACATACAGGTTAAAATTTTGTCAATTTTTTTGGAAAATACTTTTTTTTATGATCTGGTACCTCGTACTTGTTGATGTGTCACTGGAATGCTTTCAGTAGATGGTCTACTGATAGTGGAGTGTTGGAGATTAGCGGCAAAATTCTTGATTTGGGTCAATGTAGAAAAAAGGTTCCCGAAATGGGAACCTTTTTTTTTGTGTTCCGGAAATGGGAAAGACACATTCCCGAAATGCTTCTTCACTTAAGTGAAGACGCATTAGGAGAATGCGTCTTTCACTTAAATGAAAACGCAGACGTTTTGGTGATCATGGAAGACGCATGAGGCTGATGCGTCTTCTAGAAAATTCAAGGCTTCTGTGACCCATGACTATATATCCAGAAAACTGGGGTCCACTCATTACCCACCACTACTCTCTCTCTCTGTAAGATTTGATATTTACCAATCAACTATAGTTCACTGGTCACATCGACCATCTGTCTCTCTCTCTCATCGACAAATCTAGACTGTCATACATATCAATTTCTTACCGTTTCTGTAAAATATGAGTGTCAGTTCGTATTTGGGATTTAATTGCACAGTAACGTACGTTATCGAACAAATTGAAATAGTTGACTGCTATGGAAATAAAATATGATAATAATATAACAATAAGAGGAAATGAAAGATCCCATTTAGTGCATGTTTTACAAGGTAACAGCAAGATTACCTCTCTTAATTTTCTCCCTCTAATGAAGGTTTGTCGGTTAGAAATATTGGTGAGAATTTAAATGTACTAGTACAAAGCACTATGTAATAATATTTAATAAATTAAATGCTTGCGGTTGCGGTTATGCAATATTTAAGGGGTTTTAATTTTAATCTTTTGTTTTCTTTTTTTTTACCTTTTAATATTTGAGAAGGACAATAATGGAATTTGAACCCTAAATATTTATTTTAAAAAAAAACGTGACGTTTTGATGTCCACGAAATGACTTGTCTTTTTCTGACATATAACACAAAAATAATGTATAAAAGTAAACCAAGATAGAAAATTGTTGATCCTGAAAACTCTTACAGAGAGAGAGAGAGAGTAGTGGTGGGTAATGAGTGGATCCCAGTTTTCTGGATATATAGTCATGGGTCACAGAAGCCTTGAATTTTCTAGGGTAGACGCATGCATCAGCCTCATGCGTCTTCCATGATCACCAAACGTCTGCGCTTTCATTTAAGTGAAAGACGCATTCTTCTAATGCGTCTTCACTTAATGAAGACGAATTTCGGAAATGCGTCTTTCCCATTTCCGGAACACAAAAAAAGGTTCCCATTTCGGTAACCTTTTTTCTACATTGACTCAAATCAAGAATTTTGCCACATATCTCCAATCTGACCTTTATTAAAACCATATTTTTCTAGAACCTTCTGAGACCCCAGATTCTCCTCCTCAACCAAACATTGGCCAAGCCCAGCCCCCAATGATAGCTCCAGACGGCGGCCCGATGGACCGGCGCCATGGCTTCTTTTCTGTATCTCAAGGTAACGTCGCCTGCCCAAGACAGAAAGTCGTCGGCCGGAGAGAGATTACTGAGGTTGGTGACGACTCCACTCCATTG